>OMMV01036552.1:28843-43424 GCA_900302635.1 Chatrabus melanurus | reverse complement strand
GGAGCCAGGCGGCTTTACCTTGTGTTTAGCCGTCAGCCTACGCTCAGGAAAAGCCGATGTATTTTGATAGCAGTGAGAGTTGAAGCTGTCAAAGACTCAGCCTCAGGGAAGCTCACCTTTTGCATTTCTGAGTGATAGCGTAAACTCCTGCACACACGAAAAGCAGCTCAGTGAAATTGTCGACACTGTAATTAACTCCGACTTTGCCTCAGCAGATTATTTTCACATCAATGCCAAGGTTACAGTTTATCGAATATTAATCTCTTCTGTGGTGCGCAGTGCTAATTAATGAGGTTCATGTGTAAGATTTATGCTTTCAGAACATGTATTTCTACAAGAAGCCATCCAGCAGCGTTGGAGGATATCCAAATGAAGGAAGGAGGTGAAAGTTCTTGAGATAATTTCAATAGCTTCAGGGGAAATAATCGAGGTGTCCCTGTTAATTTAAAAAGAATACACCATTACTTTTTGAATAAGACAGCCCCGAGGTAGGAATCTGTAATTATTTAGTTTTAACATGTTGAATATAACCTTTTAAATTTGGACAAATGACATTACGTGGTGGGTGGTAAAGAACATAATGGCGCAATTGCCTTGTTGTTACAGTTCAGCTGTTCCTATGTGCAAAAGAAGAGTGTTGAAATGTGTTTTGTTATCGCTGCCTTGACCTCATAATACAGGTTCACGTCCGCTCCATATTTCTTTTGGATGTACTTAAATTCACTACTTTGTTTTCCACCTCCTCCACTCTGGATTTACTTTCGGTGTGAGTCCTGACGGGTTTCCATCTCGTGTTCCACTCGCCGTCTTCTGTCTTAGAAGCAAGCAAAGCTCATCGGGGGACGATTTAAAAAAAAAAAAAAGTGCCCTGCAGGGTTTTCTGTCCACACATTCTCATACTGAACCGTTGACTGTCAGTGTGTAAACTCACAAATCCACCAAAACAGCACAGCCTGGTTTGACAGACCCACGCTTGCATTACATGCATAGCGAAACCCAACTCGGGTGGAACTACTATGTCCGGCACTTGGATGGACAGTCCAGTTTTCATTCACTTTCCATCTTAACGTATAGATTCTAAACAGACACCTATTCCTCTGGTTTGTGTTTTCTTATTTTAATATTTGATGAATTCACAGCACAGTGTCTTTGTACTTTGTACTTTGTATCATCGGGTTGTGTAACGTCTTACGATGTCTGCAGTAAAACATTGCGATGGAAATCAAGGGGGTTGTACTTTATACATACTTTATTTTACGCTCTTTAAAATGTCTACTCATAAAATAAGCAATAATAAATTAATTACTATTCATTTCAGGTCAGGTCTGGGAGCATGCGCTGGTGCTGGACGTCACTGCATCCGCCACACTACAGAGCCACCCAGAGTCCTGGATGGCAACCATCCAAGCAGAAAACTAGTCTATTCCCACCCCCGAAAGTAGCATCTATCTGCTGCAGCCAGGTGAAACGTGGGCATCCCCTTGACCTTCTCCAGCCGCTGGAACATTGTAAGCTATTTTGTGAAAAGGTGATTGGAAAGCACAACCCAGGGAATGGATACAAGAATAAAATGTAATAACATCCCTCAGAGTTCAGTTAACTCAATCATTAAGACCGTAAAAGCTGCAAATCGGTGTACACCAGACAATCCTCAAAAACTATGACTGCACAAAGGAGACTAGTGAGGGAAGCCACCAAGACGGAGCAGGTAGCTCAGTGGGAGAGGGGTTGGGCTGTTCATATGTTGACCTGAGTTTGATTCCCAGTCAAGCAACCCATTTTCATCCTTGGACAAGACACTTCAGCTGCATTGTCCCATTCCACCCAGCTGTAACCGGCCTTGGCTGGTGAAGTAACCTGGGATGGACTGGTGTCCCATCTGGGAGAGTCACAGACTCTCATCCGCTTCACACTACAGAATTCTAGTAATGGCCCATTCACACTCTGATGATTGGCCCTGCATTTGCAGACGGAGAGTGAAAAGCTGATTAACGACAACCAGCGCTGAGGTCCGCCAGACTCCACGGGGGCTGGGTTGACATCGGTCGGGTGGTGCTGGTGTTCGTCATGGTCCTGGAAAATTTTTCAGCATTCTTAAATTCTTCGACATTCATGCTGGAACATCGATGGGAGTTGGGCTCCGCTGCCACTGAGTCACCTCCGCCAGTCCTCCGTTACTGCCCCGTTCACCTCCGCCAGTCCTCCGTTATTGTCCCGTTCACCTCCGCCAGCTTCTGCTGACCAACGTCGGAGGTCATTCAGTTCTTGGAGCCCGGAGAGGGTGGACAGCCTGAGAGGCTGCGACAGGAGTGTGAGCTTAAGGTCCTTGAGGTGGTGGGTGATGAGGTCGCAGAGTTGCATCGAGTTTGTGTGGGCTGCGTCACGTGGTGTCTCGAGTGTTGGGTCAGCGATCGGCTCCGCCGCGCTGCACTCTTGCTCCATGGTGCACCCACCCTCCGACAGTGATAAACTGCATCATGGTGGGTCAGCGGACCGTCGCCGGGCATCAGGCTCCGCCGGTGCGGCGTTGCCCTCCGCTGAGTTACATCAACCTGCGTTGAAGACAGGAAATTTGGACCCCTGGAGCGAGCCTTCTCCGATGTTTCACGGAGATTTTTGAGAATCTGCTATGTCGGCCAGTGTCAGCCACGTCACGTCATAGTGTGAACGGGCCTTAAGTACTGGTACCAATGGGCGTCAGGGCCTGTATACACTGAAAAAAAGAGAAAACTTTATAAAATTGCTTCAATTGGTAACACTCAAATGAATAAAGTTTGTTTAAATGTATTTAATAAGTTGGTGTAAATATTAGTTATTTTCATTTGGATCAACTTCATTCCTTTGAGTGGTACCATCTGAATCACTTTAAAAGGTTGGTCCAACAATTTCTCTTTTTTCAGTGGACTAACTTCTTTCTTTATTATGTATAAAACGCTCCTGTAGGTGATGTGGATCACTCACGTCTGGTCAGTGTGATCCCGATCTGGGCATTCCTCCCTCCTTTTTCTTGGCTTGATGATTCCGTTTGGTGGGCGTGGGAGTGACCAACCTCACCCCAACCAAATATGACACATGAAATGAATGAGTCATCTGACTTGAACAGAGGCTCCCATGTGTCATCACACAGACGCCAAGTGTGGATTATGTTCTTGTAACATTTGGATGAAATATGGATTCAGATTTCATTTTAACTCTCCATATCTCACCATCTATGCGGATAAGAAGAGATCCGTGTTTGAGGTTACAGAAATGTGAGCTGGTCTTTAACTTTGTTTTTAGCAGAGCTGCATTAGACTCTCCACAAACCATTTACTGTATTTTGCTTCATCCAGCTTTGTACTTTTTTTCCAGACTTTCTTGTATCATCACGCTTCATTTGCTCATCACTCAGCTGCTCTCAGCATTTGCACTTTTGTAGTCAGATAAACAATTTACAAACCTCTGATCTACCACACAAAGAGAAGCAAATTACAAGCTCTGTGTGCGCAGATGTACCTATTATTATACATTTTTCCCCCATCCTAAATACATTCATGGAAATGTTTTTGATTTGGATCTATTTTGTCGCATCACTCTGTGGTAAATAAATCCCTGATTCCGATTTTGTGAAAGAGTTACCCTTTGCAATTTGTTTTTCAGCTCTTACAATGGAAAACACTCCTGCATTTTTCTGCCTGTGTGCAAATAATTTGCTGAAATGTTGTGCGAGTAGCAGCCAAAATGAGACATCCTGAAATCAACTCATGAATGTTTGAACAATGAAATTAAATTTGAAAAAAAAAAAAAAAAAAAGACAAATCTTACAGTTCCACTAATTACTTTTTGGGGCATGTTCATCAATTTAATTTTGAAATGTGGATAATTCACTGTGTCACCTCCGGGGATTAGAACGCCTGGACATCCCTATTATGAGAGTGTAGCTTTGTACAGCTAAACAACTCAAACTGTGAACAAGCTGTATTTTTCAGAGCTCTGTGATTGAAAAGACGAAGAATCCACAGCGTCTGAAAGCTGGCAGCTCGCCTGCAGTGCCTCTTTTTCTCTGCGGTACATACGTCATTGGCAAATGCAGCTTGATTATTCAATTTCAGGCTCAGACGGTCTATACTGTTCGGCTTAAAATGTACATTAGGGGTTCAAGCTCTATGAATGAAATGACTGCAATCTACATTTGGGTCATGATCTCACACAGTAAATTCAAACCAGTTAATAGTGGAGACCGGTGAGGAAAAACCACCGGGAACCTCTCACGGAGTTACAAACTTTTGCCTGGTGCCTTCCAAGAACAGCATTATAGTCGAGTGTCTGTTGTTATTGTCTGTTTCTGTTTATTCACAAAAAGATCCTCACAAAATGTGGAGAAAATGTAGCACGGATTTGATCGGGTGAATTGTGTTTACCAGCTCTGGATAAAAAGGTGACTCCATCACCTTTTTAAAGAACTTATTGGCACGATTACTCAAAGCTACTCAATCTTTTTTTTTATGAAAGTTGATGAAAAGCTAAATAATTGTGAAGTTGGTAAAGAGGTGGGGCCAGCATAATTAAAGCCAAGCACTCAGCACACAATGACACAATGTGATTGTGCCTCATCAACGTAAGGCAGAAGCGTGTTTCAAAAGAAATGCCTCCAGCCACGCAGCGGTGGATGAGCACGAGCTGCACAGGTTGTCCCATCTAGCTTGAGTGACAGTGCAGAAGATAAGTCCAAAATAATGGGGTGAATCTTTCATTTTATGATACAAGCATGAAATTTCTACCACAGTTAGTACAAACCATAAGGTTTATTTTCAGATGTGGAGGCAAGTTGGATTTGACCTCTGACCTTTTTGCTGTTTTTACCACATAACTTCGTAACATTCAGTCATAGATAGTCCAAACTATACATTTTTAGAATCTTTATGATCAGGCAAATAATATGGTATATGTGTTTCGTGTGCAAATACAACCCCTTTGCATCCTGCACCTTACTTTGTGCTCATATTACTCACCCTGTAAATAGCAAAGTGGAGTTGGACATGTCCCAAATGCACTTTAGCTATACTTGTGACTGTGCACCACAGTTTGTAAATATAGGGCCCTAAGTGTTTTTAGGATGCATCACTGCATTGCCTCTGGCGTAGTTTTGGATATAACTTATAAAATCTGTTTATCAGACACCTGGTGACCTATATGATGTTGGCTAAAGACTTACAATATAGCTTCTTGCAAACCAAGGAAAAAAAACCTCACAAAGGCACTGCAACAACGAAACCGGCATCTCTAGAATCTCAAGCTCTCAACAGGATTTTAACCTTTCTCCTCACTATCCTCCAACACTGTCCAAAAATATGTCTTCCCCTCTCTCCTGAACTTAATCCGTAACCCTTCCCGGCTTGCTCACAGTTTCCTTGCCGGTCGCGGTGTCTCCCGCAGTTGGAGAAGAAATGCTGAGAGAGTCTGAAGCAGCTGGAAGCATGGAGCTGCACACAGAGCAAAACGGAAAGCGGCATCATTACGTTCGCGCACCCGCCGTTTACCAGACGCACCCCGTGTCGCTCGTACCTGCTGATGAGCTAACCCGTGAGGCTGATTCACCCTATTAACTGCTGCGGCTCAAGGAACTGTTTCCCCACCGCTGCAGTGGTTGACATGCACACGAGTTTGTTGGGAAAAGTGTAAACTTGAAGGTGAACAGCTGCACTGTGCCGGGCACAGCCGATGATGCTCTTTCACTGGGCAAAGTCGGATCCTTTAACAGGCACTTCATGTCTCTCTGCAGTTATTTTTATCCTGCAGAAATGCTTCGAAATGAGAAATAAAAGTTTTTATGCGCTATTGGACACTAGTACCCAGTTCACACAAATAATTCTAATTTATTCGCTCAACATGTTCCTTTAAATACTTTCCTGGCGACACCATATGTCATTAGGAAGAGCATATTGCAGGAAGGAGCCTTGAAGAAAAGCACCAGATGTCTGGAACTTCTTCTCTGTGACCTTCTCTGAACGTTTCTAGGGTGAGTGCACATAACCCATGGAAACACACACAGCAACATCAAAGCAGAATTCATGCAAACACAGGAAAATTACACTTAAAAAATCTTCTAGAGATATTTTAAGTATTTCATGTGTGTTTGATGTGACTCCAGCCAGTTCTCTTACAAAATGATCCAGACTAAAATTTCTCCGAGGTAATATTTTTAGACACGCTGATCTCACACGGGCTAAGCGATAGCAATGAGCAGACCTTGATTCTTGCCACTTTTTCCTCCCTCACTTTGAATAGACCTTCATGAGAGCGTCATTATTAATTTATCACCCTGCCAGACTGGGTTTTAGCTTTAATACATTTCAAGATTGAGCCATCTTCGCCAGCATGACTGAGTGATTAAAGATTGAGCAAAGGTGAAAGCGTCGGCGTGGTCCACTACACTCTCGATCGCAAAAATGAACCGGTAAAAAGTCTGGTTCAGAATTCTAAACGAACTAAACACTTTACCGATGTCGCTGAGAATAAATCGGTAAAGACAGCGCAAGCAAAAGCAGAGGGACAAACGTGCAGCATCTCTCAGGAGGGCCGGAATCAATGTCACACACCTGAAACACATTTGCCTTCCAGCAGACCGATTTCTCTACGTTAAATTCAGAGTGTGCGAGTGAGCGATTTGGATGCCACCTGCTGGCATCTTAATTCCAGGCATATATTATTTGCTGTTGAGAGATGAGCCTGATCACTGGAAGCAGATTTTCTCGACTTTGCCCTGCGTTCACCAAACGCTGGGGTAAACGTTATAGTGAGATTGCACCTGAACCAGTTTTACTCAACATCAAATCACTTTGTGCTTGGCTGACCTTCAATCATGCCACCACGTTTGGCCAAAAATCAGATTCACTTTTTGTTCACACATGGACGGATGGATGGACATACGTAAATAAACAACCATAGTTATTACTGAGCTATTATTTGCAATAAGGGGACAAGTGAATATACAAAAATGAGGTGAAGATCAGAAGCCCGGAGGAACAGGCTCCGTTAGGTCAGTGAGTCAGACCAGTCGCCAAGGCAGAAGAGTTCCAAAGGCCAATCTGGAACAGCAGGATCCCCAATTTATCCAGAAGACACACAAGCGGCAACAGCGGCACAGGATCAAATCTGGTTACACACGGCATTAATCGTGTCCTGTCTGTGTGATGCTTGTGTGTTTGTGGAGCCCAAAAGGCTTCAGAGTTGTGGCGTCATCTCAAACAGAGTGAGATAAAGAATCAAAAAAAACAAAATTTATCAACATATGCACAAAGAGTCAAGCCGAGTTTCTTTTCCTTCTCTCCTCCGCTGTCTCACTTCATCTGCTGCTCCAATATGCCACACAACCCGATCACTTCTCGACACAAGAACACCCTCAACACATTCACTCAATCTACTTCAGACACTTTGTAGACCAAAGATAAAACGGGACCTTTTGAAGGCCGGAGTGGAACAGGCCGCAGCGATATTGGGGTGGCCTTGTTTTGGTGTCTGGCCTTTTATCTCAGGTGATGTGATCCCTTCATCCTGCTCAGCCCCCATCTTACTAACTCTCCACCTGCGCTTTGATGTCCTCCACTCTGTTCTGGCGAAGGAACTGAGACTCGGCTGTCGCCGCAGAAAGACACGTTTCACTTCTGTTTAGAATTCTGAAGAAGAAATGTGAGGCGTTTAAGCTTTTGTACATCCTCGTTTCCAATTCCGTGACATTTTCACAAGCACACCGAGGACGGGCTTATCAGTAGATTTACACAAAGTGTCAAAACTGACAGCAAGCGGAGCTCAGTCATCGAGCGACAAGCACAGACTTGTGCTCCGGTTTTATTTTCACTTGAAACTCAATGTTTTAGAGGTTTTCAAGTGCCAACAGGATAAAATTGCACTAATGTACCTGTCTCAACTAAAGACAAACAGCACTGATGTGTGACAACAGACGCTTCTACTGCATCGCACACAGTGTCTGAGAGCTACTCAACATTGTTCTGTCAGTCACAATTCATTTGAAGTAAATTACAATCTCCTGTTTCTGGCACTTGACCCTGACTGTTTTAAGGTCTCAAACTTCTCAGGGCCTCAACAATTACAGAGCTGTCAAAGCTGTCATGAATGTCGCAGATTTTTGTCTTCTTGAACAAACATGAACAATGTTCTTAATAAGTAATATTAAGGCATTTTCCAGCTATTCACTTTATATTTAAATCAATAGTTAAGGTGATTACCATTAGATATCCCTGAGGACCCCAAGGTGAGAAATTTGAACACTTTTCTTTTTAAAGAATCCTGCCTTACACTCCATTGTAATAAGTCATATTTCAGTTATTAACATCCATTTTCAACAGCTTATCCAGGGCCAAGCAGCGGTGGCAGCAGATAATGCACGGCAGCCCAGATATCTCGTTCCACAGTCACTATACTCCAGTTCATTTTGGGAGATCCCCACTTAATTGGTTACACTTTTTCAACTGCTAATGTAAATATCTAAACAGCCAATCATATGGCAGAAACTCAATGCATTTAGGCATGCAGACATGCTCGAGAAGTGGAGAAGTAAGTCCTATATAGGGCCTGAGGCCCTTTGCTGCCAGTGCTTATCCTCTGATTCTGTAGCGAGAAGCGGATGAGAGTCTATGCCCCCCCCCCTGGACGGGACACCAGTCCAACACAGGTTAGTTCCCAAGCCAAGGCCAGTATCTATTTACAGTTGGATTGAACAGGACAATGCAGATGAAGTGTCTTGTCCAAAGACACAGACATGTAGTGTGACCGAGA
The DNA here is from genome assembly GCA_900302635.1 of Chatrabus melanurus. NCBI lineage: Eukaryota > Metazoa > Chordata > Actinopteri > Batrachoidiformes > Batrachoididae > Chatrabus > Chatrabus melanurus. The sequence goes on along the minus strand of OMMV01036552.1, from coordinate 34,649 downwards.
ATCAAACCCAGATCTACATATCACCAGCCCAACTCCTTATCCCACTGAGGTATCTGCTCTCCACGATCAAGACAATTTTCTAAAGTTTAAACCAAGCATCAGAATGTGGAAGAAAGGTGATTTAAGTGACTTTAAACATGACATGGTTGATGGTGCCAGACGGGCTATTTTGAGTATTTCAGAAACTGCTGATCAACTGTAATTTTCACACACAACCATCTCTAGGGTCGACAATGAACAGTTCAAAAAAGAAACACAGAGTGAGTGGGTTCTTAGAGCTCAAAAACCTTGTTGAAGGCAGGGGTCAGAGAAGAATGGCCAAACTGGCTCAAGCTGACACAACCACTTGTTACAACCAAAGCATGCAGAACAGCATCTCTCAATGCACAACACATCAAATCTTGAGGCAGATGGGCTACAGCAGCAGATGACCACACTGGGTGACACTTCCTGTCAGCTAAGAACAGGAAACTAACGGACTCACCAAAATTGGACAAAGGAAGTTTGGCAAAATGTAGCCTGGTCTGATGAGTCTCAATAGCTGCTGCTACTTTTAGATTGTCAGAATGTGGTCTAAACAGCATGAAAGTATGGATCAGTTCTGGTGGTGGTGTGGACCAAGATCACTGAGGAATGTTTCCAGCATCTTGGCATCAAATTGATGCCAAGAGGAAATAAGGCAGGTAAGATAGTTCTGAAGGATAAATCAAATCCAATTCAATACTAGTGAGTTTACAATCCCTCCAGCATATTCTAGATGCACTCACAACACTTTCGGAGGGAGGTGTCCAAGGAGCGCTGTAGTAAGATCCTGAAACCACCTCAACTGATTTCTTTCAATGCTAAGGAGCTACTATTCCCCTCCCAGTTCCTCCTGGATATCGGAGCTGTCCACTCTGTCTCCAGGTGCAAGTCACACCACCCTACGAAAGACACTAATTTAGTTATCCCAAAGTTCACAATCGTAGGTGAGGGCTGGAATGCAAATATACTGGTAAATTGGAAATGTCACAGCATCACTTCAGAGCTGCCTCTCGATGTAAATCCTTGCAGTATGTCGATGAGCCAATTTCAAATGAAACACCAAGAACATTCTTTTTGCCAAGTCATTTGAATTGAATTCCAATATTTCCACCTCTCCTCACAGTTTTGCACTACCCACTACATAAAGTAATTTCTTTTATCTTCTGTTTCCGCTTGGGGTCACCACAGCAGATCTGGTATGGATCTGCATGCTAATTTGGCACAGGTTGTATACTGGATGACCTTCCTGATGCAACTCGAGATGTACAAGGATGGGTAGCCTTGAATCCAGGACCTTCTCCTTGGGAAACGAGTGCACTAACCACTTGCACCACTATCCAGTATGAATGGATTGCATTTCTATCGCGCTTTTCCATCTAGCAGATGCTCAAAGCGCTTTACAATGATGGCTCATATTTACTTCCCCAATCATGGCCGGTACCCATTTTTACAGCTGGGTGGACTGCGACAATGTAGATTAAGTGTCTTGTCTCAGCTGTAACTGGGTTTTATGAGAGAGACACTGAGTCTTTCTGTCACCACAGAAGGTCCAACTCAAACAACACATTGTCCAGCTTTTATAAATACTCTGCTTAAAAGGAACATATAAGGTGGTTAAAATAACAAGCTATCAGATTTTACATTGTTTTATCTTCTTGTTTCTGGCCATCCGAAGACTGATGATGTGACGCTGTAATGAGCAGAAGATAAAGGCAGTGAGATAGAAAAAAAACAAAGACTCAAATGCATCTAAACACATTTTTACTGTGTGAAGTTTGGTGCCGCAGTATTTGTTTGGCTTGGTACGACTGTGCTTTCATCACAGTTCCCGCAGTCTAGAGTCACCAAGAAGTGGCGCTGCTCGTGTATGGTAACACTTTCCTGTCTGCTAAACAACATCATGATGAAAGAGGAGCCGCTGCTGCTTAATAAGCGACTAATCCTCCTGCCCTTTTGCTCTGTCAGTCCAAACAGATGAGCTAGCGGGAGATTCATCAAGGCACAATCTTTGGCCATTTCTAATGTACCTGTTCAACCACACTCATCCTTAATCAAAGGTGGAAGTATATCCATGTAGCGTCTGTGGAATTGTCGTATCAAGCTGAAAGAATTCTAATGCTACAGTACAAAAATTAAATTGTAGATTATTCATGCTACAGAGAAAAGGCCTTTGAGAAAAAAGTGCATGTTTTAAAGTTCATATCAAAGTCAGAATACCATTGTGTGTTTTTCTAAATAATGGAACTTCGGTGCAATCAGCCAATCAGATCTGGTACATGTAGCTGATCTCTCATTTGCTGACACCATCTATGACACAACGGAGCAACAAACTTTCAACTGCATCTCAAGTTTGCATTCCAGCTCATTTATCTACTGATTAACGAGCACGGACACACGTCTGGTGTTGCACCCTGACCTACTGAACACGCCAAGCAAAAGTCAACTCAACCCCTAAAGTTTTGGGAAAACTCATTTGTTTGAACATCTTAACGCCGATTGTTCAAGTTCTTATTTCGTGTCCAAGCTTGAATTGTACTGCCACCTGCTGGTGCACATCAAATGTTCTCCATGATTTTGTCATGTTTTGCCGCAAGGGAAGCGATGGGCTGTGCAGTGGGGAAGTGGACGTTTCCACAGTGTGATTGTCGTTTATGTCGATAGAATAATAAAATCCAGGCTGGAATTAAGGAGAAACAGGTTGTTTGAATAGTTGAGTAATTTAGGATTGAAATCAATATGGTTTGTATGAGCTACTCAGTGGCCAGCTAGATGTCCCTGCCAACTCAACTGTCAACTTAATGCCTGGCCCACACCGCGATGACTACCCACAATGTGACAAGCTGAGATATCGCGTCAGAGGAGACTGAGGTGGTTTAAAGAGTTCAACAACTACGCGTGAAAGATTTTCCATCGCATTGTAGGTCATCGCCCTGATTGAACATGTTCAATTGTAGTTGAACAAACTTGGTACTTATCGCATCCAATCATGGACAATCATATGGCAGGATCATTTGTCTTGTGGTTATTTAGTGTATCCATCCATCCATCCATTTTCCAAACCCACTTACTCCAGTTAAAGGTCCCGGGGGGCTGGAGCACATGCCAGCGGTCACTGGGGGAGAGGTAGGGTACACCCTGTACAGGCTGCCAGTCTATTATTTAGCATGTCAAAATGCTATTTTCAGTCATGTGACTATAAGGATAAATTGCCATGAAGGCTCTTTCTTATCGTGGGTCTGTCCACAAAGCAAAACTGGAAATATGTCAACTTCCAGATTCAGTTTTTTTTTACACAAACTGCTTCCATTTGCATCAGACTTACGATGCTCGACTGCTGATAGTCGGGCTGGTGTGGACTGTTAACGTTGTACGGAAACAAGTAGCACAATTTCTGAGTACTCGCAACAGTCGAGACTTTTGTTGTGTCTTTAGAAGTTATGAAGGTGGTGTGCCCCCCCCTCCACTTAACACTGGCCCACCCGTAAAGAAGCACTGATGCATCTGTGATGTTTATCCAGCTGTGGAAAGCAGCGCTGATGTGATTTAAACTGTGAAATGGGAAGGTTTTTATATTTCGCTCATCTTCTTTGTAGCTGTAAGATATTGTTTTGCAGTGTGTGAGTGACTAATGAAGCAAATTGCTGCATTCAGACAAAACTCGGTAAGTGTTTGTAAGCCTCATCTCTTACAGTCTGCAGTCATAAATCACCAGCACAGCTAAAAGCCCACATTACTCGCCTGGGAAGTTGACAGACAATGACAATTGGTTGAAAAGGCAACTTAAGCAGGGATTGATTGTCACGGGGATAACATTTCATTTCTTTTGTTGCAGTGGGGTAAGTGACCTCTCAACCTCTGCAAACCCTCCTCCTAAATCAGTTGCTGTGATGTGGATCACATTCCTCGCTGTTTACATTATCCCCCCCATCCCCGACACTGCCACCAGGCTTTCACACCTGTCCCGTCACGTCCTAGGAAGGAAACTGTGATACATTTTCAGCGTGGAACAGAAAGGCCTTTGTGCCGGTCAGGAGGGGGATCTTACATTCAAACACATTCATGCCTGTATATACTGACGCACAGCTGAGCGGTGGCCCACACAGATTCAAACAGGGAGACACACATTCGCACACACATCTAACGGGCTGTCAAACCCGTCAGAGGAGTGAGTTACGACGCTGGTGGATGTGTCAGAACATGGAGGGGGAAGATTCCAGTGCTGTAAGGTGTGATAGATGAGGGGAAATTGAGGAGTAGAAAGTTCTCTGTCACTCACAGATGACACAGAACCAGACAGTAGACGGGGACAGTCATGCTTTATGTTTCACACGTGTATTTAGTTACAGTATGATTTCAAAAATCTGCCGAGTTTCTCACTGTAACAAGGAAATATTTTTGTTACAATTTTTCTTACTGCAACATGACATGTTCATTGTTGCAACAGGGCGGCGTGCCTGGGTTTGGTTGGGATTGGGGTCCTCGGAGGTCCACCCTCCGACCAGCATGGGCCGTCTTCCAGGCAGCTGGAGGTGGTGTGTGCATGGTGCCAGCAGCTGGGAGTGCCCTCCTTTTGGCCCCAGTGTGGAAACTTTGACCCCGGAGGGTACAGCGGTGCTTAGGGGTGTTACCGATTCTTGCTTCAGTTGGCAATCCCAGGTGGGGCATTGGCCCACTCTCTTTGTGGGGTTTAGGGTCCTCTCTGTCATTGGGACTGGGGGTTTATGTCCTGCATCTCATGCCCATGCAGAGTCGTGGGATGCACCTTTTCATGGGGTCACTTCTTGCATCCTGGTGGTGTTGGGTACTGGTCACACTCCCTCTCTGTGTCCTTGAACAAGACTCTTTATCTGCATTGTCCCAGTCCACCCAGCAGTAAAGGCGCAGTCACACTATGATGTTTACCCCAGCGTGAGGTGAACGCAGGGCAAAGTCGAGAAAATTGGCCAAACATCAGCAAAACCCACATTACCGGAGTTTCGTAGCGAACCTCAAACGCAGCATGGTATTCCACAACGTGGTGCTAGTGGAGGCCAGCAGAGGCGAGCATTAGCCAACGCTCCATTAGCACAAGCGGGACTTTTGCCAACATGGCAACATGCAAGAGAGGGGTTCAACACCACTGTCCAGTGATTCTGAGCAGGCAGGGCGAAGCAGCACCCAAATGTTAGCCAACATAGACAATCGCACCAGTAACTTCAGCTGGTGGATGCTAACGGAGACCAACTTGGTCATAGCGGAGATTAACTTTCTCTAACGGCCTCCAACATAGCCAGAGGTACATCAACAAATTGCGAGGAATTTTAAACATGTTGAAATTCTTGGACGAGTTCGACGTTCATCGGCGGAGCCCAGCAGCGGCTAGCGGAGGCTAGTGGACACCAACGTTTGCAAGTAAGTTTGTGTACATTGGACGAAAAATTCTAGGTGTGACTGTGCCTTAAATGGATACTGGACTTGGCCAGGCAAGCAACCTGCAATGGCCTGGTGTCCCATCGAGGGGAAGTCATAGACCCTCATCCACTTCAAGTTACAACATAAGATTCATGATGGCTACAGTTTTGAAGGAAAAGAAAAATAGTTTATAGCTGTCTACACCATCATAAGATGAATCCTAGGTTGTTTATGAGTTTTATGTCAGGATACAAAACCCGTTAACTCATTCACATCATGGATTATAACGTGGCTATGACATTACTTCATTAAATGAAGGCAGGGTTTTATGATGGTTCCATCCCAAGGCTTCATTGCTGTCATAGGGAGGTTGTTCTAAAAATGAGTCAAA
>OMMV01036552.1:13186-28823 GCA_900302635.1 Chatrabus melanurus | reverse complement strand
AAAACGGGGGGGGGGTTACACTCTACACCCATATCTGTGCAACGATGGTTCATTTGCATCTGTGTGATCAACACTTTTAAAGCTGAATTGACAGTAATATTGTTGCCATGTAGATATCTAAAAGGGTTTTTACACATTTATTTTCAGTAAACTCATCTTGTCCTTGTTTTTCAGACTAACACAACACAGGAAAGCTTTTATTTAATCCAAAGTGTTGCTCTCCTTCCAGAAACTGCATTACACCAGTTGTTCTGGAAGATCAGAGAATTTCGAGGATTTATATTACATTTTTATATCTCAATAGCAACAGAGAAAACATTTTCTGTATGAAATTACTGCAGCTAAAATACTTTTTCTCCCACACATGTACACCTACTGGAAGGCATGTATCCTACTGATATGTTTCACTCATTTCAACAAATTTGTCATACACACACCTGCTATTTTACATTTCGCACCCATTACTGAATCCACGCTTTATCTTTTGTTCTCTGTGGATCTCAGTTCTACCACACACACTTCACAGGGATACATTAAACCACACTCCACATTTATCACTGCCCCCACACACACACACACACCCCTCAAAGCAGTGCACGCAACCCGCATCGCCATCAATCCATTCCTCATCATCCCCACTCAACACTTGGATATTGGACTAATGGGTCTAATGACACACCCACTGCTATTGCAAGGATTACCGGATGGATTGAAATAAAGGATGGGCTGAGCATGAACAGGTAGAGAGGGGAGTAAGAGACAGAGACTGGGAGATGGAGAAACAAAAACAGATGGTGAGAGGTAGCGAAGAAGACGGACTGATGAAACTGACATACTGAGCGAGAGCTACGATGACAGGATCAGACTGACAGGAAGCACCGGCAGAAATGGAAATGTGAAAGTGCATTTCACTGCATCACCCAGCGCTGTTTAGTTGTCAGCACCCGTGGTGTAAAATCAACACATCAGGATCATTTCATTGTGACATTTTTGTTCTTTGTGCATGTGTCTAAACTCAAAAGTGAGTGAAAACAAAAGGAGCGAAAAAAAGAAAACACTCGCCTGGTTGGATTCCAATGTTCAAAAATGTGTATCCCCAGAGCGAGAGGGATTTAAGTGCATTCTTCCCACATGATACTGTTCCGACGCTGAAATACTGCCTTCAGGACGGCAATGGTTTCTCCATCTGACTTTTATTTTCATACACTTACATAAGTTGATAGATTTTTGTCTGGTGGAGATTAAAAGTCAGTTCAGCTTCACTTAAAGTGAAACTTGTCTATATATATATTATAGCGGTGGGTCCCAGACGAGAGGGCAGGGTCCCCCTGAGGGATGCAAAGACCTTATGGGGAGTGAAAGCGAACAACTGGTAGAAAATGTGAAGTTCAACAAAAATCCAGCAAATCTTCCATAAGAACAATAAGATGTTGGAAAGGCCAAGGGACAAGGTGTGTCCGGAGGCAGAGGGAGAGGAGGATGGGTGGAAGTGTGGAGGTGAGAGTCAGAACACGGGCACAATGACTGGTAAAGGGACAGAGCTGGCTGATATGTTGGAGAAGAGAAAGGCAGACATACTCTGTGTACAAGAAACCTTGTGGAACCTAGTAAGGCCAGGAGCATAGGAGGTGGGTTCAAATTGTTCTACCATAGATACTGGATGTTCCTGAAAGAAAAGTATATCAAGTGTCTTGGAAGTGAAGAGAGTTGTGATAGAGTGAAGCTGGAGACTGAAGAGGGCATGATGAATGTCAACAGCACATATGCACCACAAGTTGGATGTAAGATGGAGGAGAAACGTTTCCTGCATGAGTTAGATGTGGTGGTCCAGAGTGTACCCAAGGAAGAAAGAGTGGTGATTGGAGTGGACTTCAGTGGGCATGTTGGTCAAGGGAACAGAGGTAATGAGGATGTGAGATGTCAACACACCATCGTGTCTTTTCATTTCATAGTCCTGAATAGTTGATCTATAGATTTGTGCAGAGTGACACATTTTCAGGAAAAAAGTGCTCCACAGAATGAAAAAGCAAAAATGTGTTCCACAGCAGGAAATATAAATCAGGTGCACTGTCTGCACTAAACTGAGGACTTTCTTTTTGCAAGGCAGGTGCACTAACAATGCACCACCATACTGTCACAAATAATGAAGATAAGTTGTGTTACAGACACACAATACTGTTTTGGTAACGTATGCATATTTGTAAGCCTATCTTTGCTGTTGGTAAAAGCACAGTGGCATGCTGGTAGCAACAAAAAATCCACAGTTTGGCACTTTGGGTGGTTAAGGTTCGGGATTACTGTTAAAAACAGAATTGATAGAGACATGAAATTATGTGGTTTTTGTTCTTCTTTTTTTTTTTGGTGCAACAGAGAACTTTTTTGTGTCATAGACAGGAATATGGATTCAGTCAGAAAAAAGACACAATACCAGGTTGGATATGTAGGTGTGATGTCAAGGAGGAGAAAGTGAGGCACCAAGGATCAGATAATGGAAGTTGAAGGAAAAAGACAGTTGTGTGAAATTCAGGGAGAAGGTGAGACCAAAACTGGGGGATATTGAAGCGATGCTGGACAACTGGGCAACGGCTGCAGAAGTGGTAAGGGAGACCGCGAGGATGGTATTAGGTATGACATCTGGACAGAGGAAGGAAGACCAGGAGACTTGGTGGTGGAATGAGGAAGTACAGGTAATTATAAAGAGGAAGTGGTTGGTGAAAAGAACTGGGATATTCAGAGAGACGAAGAAAGTAGCAAGTAGTATGAGGAGATTCGGCATTAGGTGAAGAAAGAGGTGGGAAATGCAAAGGAAAAGGCATATAGTGAGCTGTATGTGAAGTTGATTGTTTCGGAAGGACAAAAGGACTTTTGTCCGACTGACCAGATAGCAGTGGAATTTTTAACCCGATTGGTTTACAAAATGTTGGAACGTAAAAGCATGCTTGAATGAATAAGTATACTGCTAAGTATTTTTCATTTTTTAAACTTTTTTTTTTAAAGAATAAGGGTGATGTGTGGAGCCGCAGTAACTACAGAGGCAAATCAGCCAGAGCATGAAGTTATGGGAAAACGTAGTGGAAGCTAGGCTGAAAAGAAAGGTGAATATCTGTGAGCGGCAATGTGGTTTTATGCTGAGAAAGAGCACTACTGATGCAACGTTTGCTTTGGGGGTATTGATGGGGAAGTATAGATTAGACCAGAAGGAGTTGCATTGTGTGTTTGTAGATTTAGGGGAAGCTTATGACAGAATGCACAGAGAGAAGCTACGGTATTGTATGAGAAGTTGGGAGTCGAAGAGAAGTATGTGAGGGTGGTGCAGCAGCAGTATAAGGACAGGGTGACGGTGGTGAGATGTGGGGTGGGAATGAGGGACGGGTTTAAGGTGGAGGTGGGATTGCATCAAGGAGCAGCTGTGCACACTTTCTAGTTTGCAATAGTGATTGACAGGTTGACAAACAAGATTAGGCATGATTCTCCAAGGATGATGACGTTTGCAAATGACATTGTGATCTGTAAGGAGAGAAGGAAGTAGGCTGAGATGAGCCTGGAAAGGCACACACTGCAGACAATTGGACTGACAGTCAGTGGGAGCAAAACACAGTACACGCATGTGAATGAGAGTGAGGGTGACGGAATGGTGCAGTTGCAAGGGTTTCAGCTTTTTTTTTTTTTTTTTAATTAACTGTCATAAATGTTAATAACAGTTGATTAAAAATTTAAATGTTTTTTGTTGAAGGGAGGTTGGGAATCACTTGCACTGTGACGGGCCCTCAGCTACGACATTTTGGCCATGTGGTGCATTCCTCAAGGCATGACCCAAGATGCAGGTGCCTCAGTGTTGAGGACCCCACTGGCTGGAGAAGGCCATGGGGATGCCCACGTGCCACCTGGCTGTGGCAGATAGATGGCTAGAGGTAGGGATGGACTGGTTGTCTGCCTTCCAACCCTTAAGGAAAGCAGACAACAAGCATATTGCCATCCAGAACCCAAGGCAGTTCCATAGTGTGGTGGATGCGGTGATATGCGGCACCAGCGCATGCTCCCAGACCTGGTGGCAGATTTTTTTAGTCATTTATTTATTTATGGCTTCCAAAGCAGGATACATTATTGGAAATGGTTGAATTTATTGAACAAATACATTTCTACAATTGAGGAAACTTCACAGCTAACATCTCCTTCTGCGGTATGATTTAACATGTGGTAATTACCTTGGGGATGTGAAAAATAATATCAACAACAAAAATAAATAAACATAAATGCTTGTGCCTCAGTCATATAGTAATGGAACCAAGACATTTTATGAGATGTTTTCAGAGAACAAATTGAAATCACCGAGCTCCGTTTCTGCTAACGGAATAGATTGTTTCTCCACTCATGTATACAAGAAATAAATATGGTTATTTGGTGAACCTGAGCCCTGATTACTTTTCCAAAAATAAAACATTCTCCAATTCTAGAATGTGTCAATGCAAAGTCAGAATGTAATAATAAATTGTTTTTCTGTCGCCTGCTCTCCTTCCGTAAAGCGTATTAATCATGACAAAAAAGACACAAATGAATCTAACTACCACAAACCGAAAACATCTGCAGCAGCACTTGAAATTTTTTTTTTTTAACCTTACACATTTTAAAATGTCAATAAGAACAACAGATAAAGTTGGGTTTACATTTTCACAAATTGTCAAAATATATAAGCCAAACCGGCATGAACAGTAGTTTGTGACGGGCCATGGCCATTTGGCTTGAAGAGCGCCCCGCCTACTATGTAGTGACAACACCAGAAAGATAACGCCACAACGCTCTTACTACATTGCACCAGTATCACAAAATACTGGCACAATGTCATCTAGACCGAACAAAACATCATCAAGGATCACTGCCAACTGTCACAAATACATTACAATGCCAGTCCGACATGCCACAATGTGCGAATTCATCAAGAAGACACTGTCACGACCTCATCGGAACCAACAATCACCATCAATTGTCACAAAGTCAATACAAAATGTCATGAATACGTTATGAAGTCAGTACGATATATCGCAACGTGTAAATATGTCAACAAGACACTGCTACAACCTCATTTAGACCTGAAGAAACATCACCAAGAATCACTACCAACTGTCAAAAATTCAATACAAAATGTCACAAATACATTATGATGCCAGTACAAATGTCACAACATGTAAATACACTGATAAGACATCATCACTATGTAGCCACGGCTTCCACATCGTGGGGGAAAGCACACCAAAATCTATAATTACAAGCCACGTTAAGTATTTTCATCATTATGAAATACAGACAATAATTATGAACGATGGATGCTGCAGCTGAAGAGGAAGAACGTCTGGTGTCATGTGATCTTGACAGTGTCCTGGTGGTTTCCGTATGGTGTCTTGTTAGCATTGTACTCCGTTCACGACAGCATCTCGCTGGTTCATGACCATTTGTATTCATAATGTATCGCCAACAATACTCATGATTCCGCATGCTGCTCTCACGAAACCGCCAAGACATCGCCGGAACGCAACAATACCTCATCACAACGTGACACAAAATATGTCAAGATGGTTGTCGTTGCCCCTCCCGGCCAATGACAACGCTTCATGACGTACCACAACATGCCACATCGTGGTGTCCGACATCAGCAAGATGTCAACAGGACATCCAAGTCTCGGATTGGCCTACAGTTCAATGTGTGTCATGTTGATCATCATAAAGGAGAAAACCCCTTAAATGCACCAAAACTTACAACTAACAGGTAAATGGCTTTGTGAGAATTAATTTTTCATACACAACTGACTTCATTGCAAAAAAGGCAGACACAGCACTCAGTAGTTAATCTCACTTTTCCGACATAAAGAAAGGATGAATGCTCGAGTCTAAATGGTAAAATAATAGAAACCAAAACATTTTATGAGACGTTTTCAGAAGGCAAATTGAAATCATAGAGCTGTGTTTCTGCTAATGGTAGATTGTTTATCCACTCATGTGTACGAGAAATAAATGTGTATTTGGTGAACCTGAGCCGAGATTACTTTTCTCTTCCAAAAACAACAACATTCTCAAATTCCAAAATGTGTCAGTGCAAACTTAGAATTTAATTATAAACTGTGTCTTTCCATCGCCTGCCCTCCTTCATTAAAGCTTATTAAATCTTCCAAAAAGACATGCATGAATCAAAGTACCACAAACAGAAAACATCTGCAGCACCATTTGATTTTTCTTTTTCCAACATAGAACATTTTAAAAAGTCAATAAGAACAACGGCTAAATGCAGCAAATCTCACACAAATGCCTTTTAGTGAATGAATTATTCATGCACAGCTGACTCCATTGCAAAAAAAGGCAAACACAACACTATATATATTTTTCCTCAATCTCATTTGGGTGCGTTTTTTCTTTTCCGCCATGAACCTTTCAAGATAAGGTTTCAGCTTTCCACTAATCAGCAAATGTTGGATCCCTTTAATTAGCCATGGCCTCTCTGTTTCATTCTGATCTATATGTGTGTGTCAACATTCGTCCATAGTAATGAACATATCAGCATTAGCATTTTAAAAAAAAAAGAGTAATTAATTAAATATATCTAATTAAAATGTGTTTTCTATGGAACACTTTGAAGGGAGTGGGTTAAAGAGGTTTCTAGGGGGTTGATGGTTTGATTCTATGTGGCTGCTTTAGTTTTTCCCTGTTTAAATAAATAAAAAAGGACAAGTTTGCATAGAATTGGATTCTTGTGTTTCAGTTTTCCTGTAGTGCTTCATTAATCTTTATTTTTCTGATTCTTCCCAGTAAATATTCAGTAGCAGTTGGGTTGTTTCATTCAGCTTCAGTTGGGGGAGACGCGTGGAATAATAGAGTGAAAGGTTAGCTCCTGGAGCAGTGAGATGCATGTTCGACTTGAGTCACTGCTTTAAATTACTGGTATTCATCAACTTAAGTGATGAGTCTGCATGATGAATGGTCTCTCATTAATATCATTATGCTATTAGACTGCACCTCCCTCACTCCGCTCCGCCAAGAATACATGCAAAACTCCCATCCTCGGGTAATATGCGGCTCTTATTTGCATGATTGTGGTTAAATACACATTTTCGTTCTTTCCATCTGTCTGTCTGTCTCTGTCCAGCCGAACAGAGATGTGCATTTTGTGTCTCATACGCTCTGACTCCTCAAACGCAAACACACAGAGGCTAATATACCCATCGCTGTGGATTTATCCTCCACAGTATAACCCATGGACCTCTGCAGCTACACATGTCCTCCTGGTGGAGCACTCCAAGCAGATGCTCTTGAACTCTTGCTGCCCGCAGGCAGGATGATGCCTTATAATTATGGATATAAACAGATTGTGCACATGGTTTAACCTGCCATGGATGATGAATGGGAGTCCGAGCCGAGTGCTGAAAATGGCAGTGGCAAAATAAAGTCCTTTTGGCCACACGGGGTCAACTGAGCAAGGTGGATTTAATGAGCGGGGGGCATGCAAACAGCCTGGGTATCCATCTGTCTGGTCTTACACAACAGCTATGAGGTCCAAGGCTGGTCAAAGCCAATAACAGAACACACAGAGTTCTTTTACAACCAAGACTGCTATTTCAATGGGTGGATAGTAAAACAGCCAAACCACTGAAGGCACGGTCATAAAATGGACCCTCAAAATTTAAGTATCACACTGATACAAATTAGCCACCAGCTGAGAGGACAAAACGCTCGTCTCACGCGCACAAAGTGTGGGCCCTGGAACCTCTCTCCATTGGCGCATTTTCATGCTTGGAAATGATCAACTTGGCACTGTGGTGGTTGTACCACAGCATGTGGAACTCTTATTAGATTTCCTCCTGGTGCCTGAGCCAAAAAAAGCCTAGGTGGATAGGTGGAGGGAGGGGGTGATAGGTAAGGTCTGGGTTAAGATTAGTTTTAGTCATAGTCAGAGTCAGCTACTGATGACTTATTACAAATGATGGCACAACTACAACAACATACAGTATAAGGTGGCTTAAAAAGTAAATAGACCAACATGCTCATATTCACCAATCAAAACTAACTCCATCACCATAGTGCCCTTCTGTCTCAATACAGTGAAGTGCTGGCACTAATGGGAAGTGTGAAGTAGCTGCAAATTATGGGTATCTACTAGTCTACAGTAGGTATTGTGTCAGCAGTCAGGCATGAAAGTACTTCGTACCAAAGGCTTTCAGTCTGTGAGGAGGTGCTGGTGCACATTTGCAGCACCAATAAGCAGTTGAATGGGCACAGTCAACTTTGGCAGCAATTGGCCAAATACAGACGTCGATTATTCATCGATCATACATTTTAGTATTGTGTTACATCTAAGACTGATCGAATCAATATGATGAAACTGTGACATGGCCATCCCCCTGCAGGCTCCCACTTCCTCTCAGGTAGCGCTGCCAATAATAGCAGACTGAGAGAGCTTTATATTTTCGTATGCCTGGCTGTCTGTTTACCAATAAATCACACACCTACGCAGACAATTGCCTTTGGCAATGTTATTCGATGTAAGGGTTTGAACAAAGCATTGTAATTTGACTCCTTGGTGATGACATCAAACTCCTCTGTGAGAGCCCCGGTGGAATGCATGTACTCTGTCTGGTAGAATGTCAGCCATCCATGTTGAGCACGGCTAACTTGTATCATTCAAGGTGGCGTGGCAGCAGACGCTAGGACCAAGTACAACTGGGGCTTGAGTTTTGAACGCTATATTTTGAAGAAGGAAAAAAAAAGCTCCATGCAAAGAAAGCAATGTTCTGTTTTTCTGATTGTGATGTATTTGATCTGCAACTTTATTCAAAGTTTATGATGGTCACGTCAGGTCGGGGAGCATGCACTGGTGCCGCACGTTGCAGCCTCCACCACACCAAGGAACAGCCTTGGATCTTATAACCACCCAGGCAGACGACCAGCCCATCCCTACGTCTCAAAAGTAACCTGTCTGCTGCAGCCAGGTGAAACACAGGTGTCCCCTTGGTCTTCTCCAGTTTCTGGAGTCCTCAACACTGAGGCACCTGTGTGGTGGATCGTGCCCAGAGAAACACACCACATGGCTAAAATGTCATAGTTGATGTCCCCTCACAATGCAAGTGATGCTCCTCATCTTCGTCTCCCTCAATAACTGTTTGTTTAATACAAAGTCAATCCAGTGGTAGCCAAGGATCCTCCAAAGAGACCTAGTACCAAAGACATGCATGGTCAGTGTTTAGTGTCCAAGTCTCACAACCATACAGTAAGAGAGGAAGGACCAGAATCCCAGGCTTCTGTTATCATCCCTCAGAACCTCATTGAGTACAGAGAGTTGATGATAATCCACAGTATCTCAATGACCTTCTGAAGAGAACTAATATACTTTGTATTCAATGTTTTCTAAGCAGTGGCAAAAAAAAAACGGCTGCATCTCTCCAGCATTTTACACACAAATCTTTACCGATTTTACCTGCATACAAAATTATGCTTTTATTCCACAGAAAATGTTGTACATTTGTGAAATTTTCACTTTCAAACAATTGTACGAAACATATCACTGTTTTATCTTTATTTTATTTTGTATTATAAGCCATTATGGGGTTTGCAGACAGCTATAGGG
Organism: Chatrabus melanurus; assembly: GCA_900302635.1. Classification (NCBI taxonomy): domain Eukaryota; kingdom Metazoa; phylum Chordata; class Actinopteri; order Batrachoidiformes; family Batrachoididae; genus Chatrabus; species Chatrabus melanurus. The sequence goes on along the minus strand of OMMV01036552.1, from coordinate 19,216 downwards.
AAACATTACATAAGTAACGATGCTGATAGCATAAAAACACCAAGCAGCAGAGCGACTCGTCCATCAAACAAAAATGACCACGAACACAAGAAGGTAACATTTATGTATCCTTCAGTACTGGTTTGGGAAGCTGTACTCACTAGAAGCAAATTATTCTATGCAATGAGGTGTAATGGAAGTAATGGCACCATTATTGTCCATCACCCATCTGGAACTGCTCAAACACTGGCTGGGTGTGACCGTTAGGTTCTAACCCTAACAACAAACAAATGTAATGGTAAAACTGATGTGCAGCTTTCTTCTTGAAAGCAGAAATGGAAGCTGTTCACGATTCTGGACGAGTGAGGATTGTTCAGCTATTCTCCCACTGTAATCTGCAGCGCCATTGTGCTGAGACATCCAGTTTGAATCCAAGAGCCGACAGCATTGTCTTGTCTTTATTAACAGTCGGAAGATAGCCTGCATGCTGGACCATTGCTCTCCTCATCTAATATTCAGCCTGAGGTTGTCTATCATTCCTCGGGGCATGTGCCTGACATTTGGAAGCAGACTTATAGATAGAGTAATAATGTCACAGGGTCTGTGGGTATTTTTTTTTTTGACTGAAAAAAACTCCAAAACAACAGAGATGGCAGAAAGACACAACCTCAGAGAATATTGGATTTTTGGGTTTCTTTTAACCACAAAAGACAGTTCATACATTTCACTGAACAAATCATCTTCAGTGCATGTGCAAAGGCATTGCCACATGATGAGAGATAATAAAATCACTCGCTGTTATTCAGCAGCTTTTGCAGTGCTCTGGAAAGACTTGAGATAATGTCAAACAAAGGTGCTGTACTGGAAATACCTGTGCACCATTTATCTCACTTATAAGATTTTAGAAATTAATAAAATATTTATAACAGGTTTATAACTATTTAAATATTCAGCATTGGCTGTATTTGTATTAACGTTGCATAGAGATGTCTCAGAAATTATGGTGTCTTAATTGGTGAAGAGTTAAGCACTTGTAGGGAAGAAGCCAAACCTGAAACGGTTGTATTTTCTTCTGTTTTCTTCCCATTTTTAAAAATACTCAGTATTTGATTAAAGCTGGAAATGGTACTTCATTACGGGTGGTGTAGTGAAAGAGATTGATCATGTTCTTGTGGGGAGAACCAGGAGACTATATAAATAAATGCTATTTATTATTTTTGTTGTTGTTATAGCTGCTTAATTGAACAATTACATTAAGGTAATGTATTTGGCCTGTCCAGTATTTTTTTACAACTTACTGCAAACCTGGAATGGATTATAGTCACATTATACTTCCAGGGCAGACTAGTTAATATAATAGCCACTATTTCTAATGTTGTTTATTAAGCCCCCTTCTCACTTTCACAGATATGTATCCCGGCAGCTCACAGGTTGAAACCATATTCTTACTTTGGAAAGCCTTAGACCCTAAACCTGGATATTCCGTCACTGTGCCGTGGTGTTATTTTAACCGTGGCTGAATTTACTGTGGCTGTTTGAAATTGTCTTTATACCTGTCACAACTTTTGACACACTGTGGTCATCCCTTGTATTCTCATGGACCCCATAACACTGACGTACATGCAGTGTTGTCACCAGGAGGTTTACCAGAAGTGTCACGGTTGTGCTAAAGTTATTCTACAAGCCCGGCACATTACACCATCAAATGTGCGCTAGATCACATTCATGAGCAACACCAGACTGTCACAGTTTCAGACCGTGGCCATCTGGGGTGCATATCCATGAACCTGAGACTGGGGCTTTACTTCCACCAGGTCAATGCCATTTCCCTTCTGTCTTGTCAGCATGAAGAACCTATCATAAAAGAATGGAAAAGAAGTAATGTAAATTCTTTAAAGGACAGTGATGCTGACTACAGGGGGTGTAATGCTGATATACTGTAGATGGTCAGGAAGGAACAGGCATCAACTCTCTTGCTTGCGCAGGGCAGTGAAAGTTGTGTGAAAAATGAAAATTCTCTATTTGTTTTTCCGGTGGCACCTCTATTCTTGTGCAAAAGTAAGTTGTTGAATAGGACTTTAGTTTGTGTTAAATTATGTAATAGCATTGTTGTATTCTGTCATTTTTTTTACTGGCCTTCTGGTGTTGGGAATCCAGGGATAAGCACCAGCACCAAATGGGCCCCGGGGCCTATATAGGACTTACTTCTTCTTTTTTTGGTGTTGAAACAAAAGGAAAATAGAGTTCAGGGAAATCCCACAGTGCACTTGCACAAAGATGATCTGCGTGTAAGACCACAGCTGTAATGGTGCACCAGTGGCTCACTGCTAAAACATTAAAAACAAGCAACACGTGGAAAACTCAATACCGTCACGCTCTGTTGGACAAGATTTATTTCTCACTGCTGCATTTCCCCATCGAAGCAAAGGTATTGAAGCAGCAAGGCTATAGCACAACAAGTAATACAGTTTATTTTCTGTACAGATACAGTGAATGAGCCTCACTGCATTAGTCCTTGTGTATGCTTTTTATATAATGCTTGTTTGTTGTGGTTACACAAAGTGTAATGGACAAAAATCGTGCTCATGCTGCCATCAGTGGCAGCTGACGGATGAGGTGGAACATTGTTTATTGACACTACACCTTCATGTTTCACAAGGCCATCACTCATACAGAATGCCCATCTGCTACTGTAGGCATGATCAGCAATTCATAGACACACAGGGCCGCGGAACATTTCCAACACTCCCTCCCTGGAGTCCTGACCTTCATCCTTTGCACTATTCACGAGGTAGTAAAGAGATCGTTTAACAAAAGAGACTTTTCAGGTTTAAAAGAATATATGTGGAGAGATAGCATATTGCAAAAGGACCTTTGCTGTTAATATCTCCTTATCAAAGTTAGGCGAGACCTTAAAGTGTCACTGAAGACATCTCAGCACAAGGAACTACATCCCGAATAGTCTACTGAATAACAGCCCAATGCAAGGACAGCTCAAATTAATGCTGTTTGTAGAATCAACACTGGTTATCTGTTCATTTTTATATGGATTTTAAAAATTACCCACATCAGAAATCCTCATAATGTATCAACCAGAAAGGCTCCAAGTTCCTCGGGCAAAATCCCAAACTGTTCAACAAAACCTTTAGGGACACAGCTTTTGGTCATGAGGGGTTCATTGACATCATAGGAACATCAAATATGAAAAACAGATTTCACACAGTGTTAAACAACAACAAATGCATTTGTTGTCAAAAGTCTATCCAAGAATATTACCAAGGTCTGAGGAAGACAATAGGATTGACAAATTTGCCTGCGTCAAGCAGATCAAAGAAAATGATAGTCACATCTTTTTATTTACTTGAAAACAGATTTCCAATTTATATCTGTGAATTGTTGTCATTTGTGATGAAATACCTGAATTAAAAAAGTCGCCAATCTCTGCATTGAACAGGTCTGTTTCTACATGTAATCGACAAATATGATGCATTAAAAAAAATCATCTTCATATTGTGTGGTACCAATGTGGGAAGCACACCAACCGGTTTAGGAGGAGTTGGGCTTGCAAGATTCATGGACAGATGGACGGACAGGGTGATTCCTATATACCCCTAAAACTTTTATTTGTGGGGGGATATTAAAACAAAAAGTTCCTGATAGGTGGAACCTGATGTCCGTTTGAGGCAACCCATCTTCCGGCTCCACTTCTGCCCTGCTCAACATCATTGTTACAGCTTGATAAATGATTCAAGTGGTCCTACTCTCCATGAGTATGACTCAGACGATCCCAAAAGAATTACTTCTGTTACTGCATTCACATGTTAGTGGTTCGTGGAAGACGGTTCCCCAGATGTTCCTTTGTTTTCAATAGCTGGTTTTCCATTACAGATTTGCACAAAAGTTCAGTGATATTTTCAGAATGTTGATAAAAGAAAAATAGTTGAAAATGACAGCGTTTCCACTGAGTGATGTAATGGGACTGCTGGGTTTTGTCCTCTCGCGATAACTGTCTAGCGAGGCTCTCGCGAGAACTGTAATTCCAATAGTCATCGCGACGGATCAGTAAGTCCTGCTAAATGTTACCATTTCATTGTTTTTTAAATCCAGTATTGCCGTAATGTCATCTCGTATTATGTTTAACAAGCTCTCCGTCTCTTCCTCCGTCCACATGTACCATGCCATGCATTTTAGAATGTCATGTGACTCTTTCTGTACGTCATGTGACCTGTAACAGTGGAAAAATTGTTTCTGTTGCACTTTTGCGAAATAAGGCCTGAAAAACCACCTTATGCAAGAGTAAAAACTTTTTTGCGATATTTGAGGGTTTTTTGGAATACACGTGTTTCCATGAAGCGCATTTTCAATTTATTACTTCAAATTGCGCAATTTGGAGGGTAATGGAAACCCACCTAATGAGAGGATGAGAGAAAATTCAGCCAACACTGTCGATGAGAGCGGCAGCTGCACACCGCGACAGTACAAGCTACCGAAAGTTAAAAGTTTTTAAATTTTTCCACTTTCTGCAGCAACGACAACCCACATGACAAAGTATGCCATTAATATTGCTGCATGTCAGATTCAATACCGTCAGCTGGAAAATGTCCTTTCATGCAGGGAGTTAGCTACATTCCTTTCCGACACGCAGCGAGGGATTAGCGGCGCTGTGCTACACGGAGACGTGTTTTCCCCAACTTCCAGTAAGAAGCCAGTTATTTTCTACATCCTTCACTGGAGAAATGGGGATCGCAGAAGACCCTAGTTGATCTGTGATCAAGTGTTTGACATTTCTGATTACTCTTCTTTGGTTCTCAGGAACATCAGTCTCATTTCCCATATTTTTCAATTCTTACAACAACAGAAAAAGGTTCTAGAACAGCAGATCATAAGCTGTTTCCTAAAAGATTTGTTCTCATTTTCCTCAAATTTCAACAAACTCTCCATCTCCCATTTCTTGGCCTCCAATATACACTGACAACAAAAAAATGACACCTTTTCAGGCTGAAACTTAAAAAGACTATTATGCAAAGGATGGGTTTTTTTCCTACAAAAACACCAGAAATGATCTGTTTCACCTTTGCCTTTTATTTTATTTTCTGTCATGGGAAAAGACTTGCAGTTTCAAACCAATTCACTTTTGGCAAACCGACTATGTGTGCCGCAGTAGTCTTCTTTGTCTTTCAAGTTACAGTTTTGGCTAAGGTTCATACAGCTGGATGCCATTCCTGATGCCAACATTCCTGATTGAACTGGGCTTGGGACTGGGACTAACTCAGACTGCATCTTGAGAAATGTGGGATGTGTCTTGTATTGCTCAAGGACATTTTGGCACAAACCAGGGTCCACATGCACAAATGATATGTACAGGAGATGCAAACCAGACAAATGTTTGGGGCCTCTCAAAAATTGGGAATAGGGGCCCCCAAATAGCCACTCATATTAGCACATTTAGCAATGATACCTATGAAGCCCCTTAAACCCCCTATGAATGCACTTACCGTGCAACGCCAACACACCAAAAACTCCCTAAATGGGGCCCCTTTTAGCAGCCAATGGGCTTCTTTGCCTGGGATCAAGTATCATCACCATTGAATATGTACGCACAAAAACCATGTGTATGACAATCTTGAACTGGTATTTATAAGTGAAGAATGTGCGGTGAGAATGTGTGCACCTCACGCATACTTCAGACCATGCGTGCACATATTTTTCATAACAATTCAAGCCTGATATGATGAAATGGAAATTAAAAATAAGGTGAGGCAAAAGTTAACAGAAAACAAAGCAGCCAGTGTCACAGAGCTTGTATTTCTTATTATCATTAAAATATTATTTCTGTTCACACACACCTAATATGTACAATTTAACATTCACAAATTGCATTGTAAATGAATGTATACTGAATTTTATCAGCTCTCTAATTTGTTGATACTGTGCGCTATAGGTAGCTGCAGCGGTGCGTACGCGAGTTGCACGCCTACGTTACTTTTCCCGTTCAGTGGCTTTTCGTTTGTTTGTGATTCCAGAACCGACAAGCTCAACTGAAACATATTT
>OMMV01036552.1:0-13166 GCA_900302635.1 Chatrabus melanurus | reverse complement strand
ATATATATATATATATATATATATATATATATATATATATATATATCACAAACTGCATTGTAAATAATTGTGTAGTAAAGTTTATCAGCCATCTTAGTATTATTTTTAATTTTTTTTATTTAATTTTGGATTGATTGTGGGTGTTGTAAATAGCTGCAGACATGCGTTGTTACATTTTCCTATTCTGTAGCTTTTCTTTTGTTTGTTCTTTCTTAATATCTTGACTGTCTTAATTTCGGAAATGGTAAAATTCCTCTTCACTGTTTTTTCCCCTTACTGCGTCTAATAAACTGGTACACACAGTGTTTTTATATGCAATTTATTAATTGAGGTAGCCATTCATGGCTAAAGATGGACGTGGAAACCAAACTCATGCATGTGCATACAATTTCAAGATGATTGAGATTTATAAAGCCGTGCATATGTATGGTCCACTTTTCTAAATAAATCTTTTATAAAATTTCCGCCTTTGTGAATACATACAGTTTTAGTCATGAATCTACAGTTTTATGCACATGGCCCCAGGAGAAGTCAAGAGATCAAACCCCAGCCCTTTGATCAATGAGAGCCCACTCCATCGCCTGAGGCACAGTTGCATGTATAAATAATACTAGAACGGCTTCAGATTTTTTTCTTTTTAAAAAGGGCCACACTTTGGTTTTCCAGTAATCAAGTTGTCTCATATCACCTTCCCTTATTCTCAACAGCTTGTTCTGAACATCATGTGCTTGGGCCAGATGTTACAACAGCAGGACAAACAGCATTTCACGCTGATCCATGCCCCTCCAGGAGAAAAAAAATAGAGGCACAAGAAGAGAAAAATAAGGGAGCAAGGTAATGGGTTGGAGGGATTGAGGGAGTAAGATGGGGCAGGAGGAGAGGAGTTGGCGGTGTTGTGATTTCAAGCTTGCCTCCCTCAGCAGTGACACACACTTGGGCTGTTCCTCCCCTTTTCACCGCGGTGTCCTCATTACGGTTAATATGAGGCTGGTGGCAGGGGGCTCTGGTGCTGACTGTGGATCTCAGGGGAGTAATGATGGGGCCAGCAGCCAAGAGCCCCAGGAGGGAGCTTTGCTGCTGGTGATTCCCTGCTACTTATTTAGAGGCCACAGAGGTCAACATCGCCCGCACACGCTCACCCGCAGACAGTTGCAGCTCGCTGGATTGCATTTGCCCTTGGGAGAAAAATGGTAAGAGAGAAGCAAACAGCAGGGAGTGTTTGCCCAGGCGCACATCACACCCCATCCATCTCCCAGCTGCTGCGCTCCCTCTTTCTTTCCTCCCTGCAGAGGAGACACAGCCACCTCACCCTGTCCTCTCCCTCAGTCCTACCCGCCATTCCCTCGGGTGTATTGGTCCGGTCTCGGTTCAGTGCGGATATAATCCTTTAGCGCCTCTAAATGATCCAGAGGTTGAGTGCTCCTCCTGGATGCCAATGGGACCTGCTGGGCTCACACCTGCTGGAGCAGGTTAAGATAAATGCCAGCGGCCAATCAGGCATATGGCCCTGCATTAATATTTAACAGCCTGACTTTCATCTCCTCCACACTGAAGGTGTGAAGGTGCCAAACCCCAAAGACATCTCACACCTTAATATGGATTTGTGCAAACTGGGGAAATGGAAGAGCGGTGATAGCGCAGTGAGATTCAGAGTGCATATTAAGTTTGTGGCTCAGATGAGCTTGATTTCCAAGGATGGGGAGAATAAATCTCCACATTTGGCTTTCGAAGCAATTATTGGAGTATTATGTGGTTTCAAGTCGGACTACTTCTCAGTTTCCGATCGATTATTCACATAATTTATGTCTGTCTTTTTGAATAGATCCTCAGGTCTCATTTCATTAGATTGCTGACTGTAAAAGCGAGTGTTTGTCAGAATGTCACACATTTTGACTGCACAAAAAAAAAAGAAAAAAGAACAAAAGTTGCTAAAGTATTATTGGAACGTGAACCTCTTTGAGAATTCAATCTGACAGTTTCAACTTAACTGAGGTCAACTTGTCTCTCCACATCATCTAATTGCTGGATGTACATAATTGCTTGTACAGCCAAGACAGAGTTTGACCTCTCTGGGTTAAATTTTTCACATATTCTCTTTCGAGGACGCCTGACTGACGGCAGTAACAAGGACCGGCCGCTGTTGCCCTGGAAACCTAATGCTTATTTAGCCTTCACTGTAACTAAAATGCATAAGAGTATTTTTCCTTCTGCTTTACTCATGTACCTGAAAAAAGTGCTGAATTATCGACAGATTGTTGTCTGATAAATGATTTACCTGGAATGTGATGACAGCTAATCTTTTGATGTGCTTTTGGTTCAGATGCTATAAATTATTATTACCGTGTGGCAAGATTACTGCAAGCCAGATAGATTTTTGAAGTTTGCGATGAGCTGAAGTTCAGGTGGTGGTGGTGGTGGGGGGGGAGCACTGTACAAATAACATGGATTCCATAGAAAACATTATAAAAATATGAATTAATAATTATCCTGGATCCACATTTTGGTTCAAAATGTAATCAACGTGTCCTTGACCCAAGACCTATCTTGGTACCACATTTCAATCAAGCTGATTGGTGTTTTAATGACAACAGAAAAACAAACAATTTGGTTTAAAAACATTAAATCCTTGGAGGATGTAATAATAGCCCTGTCAACTTCCTGTGGCTCACTTCAGTGCGTCTTCAGAGTCTCCCGAAGGCACCATGTGTTTGACAAAGTTATTCCAGTGGCACCCAAGGATGCTCCACAGAGATCTAGTACCAAAGATTTTTAGTCATCACCCGTTTAAGGCGCAATCTCGCCTAGACATGTGGGTCAATGTAGACGAATGTATTTGAAAACATTGGTGTTCGCTAGCTTCCGCTGTTTTTCGCCGATGAACGTCGACCGCGCCCAAAAATTTCAACATGTTTAAAATTCCTCTGCGTTTGCCGACATACCTCTGGCTACGCTGGAGACCGTTAGAGAAAGTTAATCTCTGTTACGACCAAGTTCCCTCCGCTAGCCTACGTTAGCATCCGCTAACCTCTGCTAGCCTAAATTACTGGTGCGATCGCCTAATCTGGCTCACATTTGGGTGCTGCTTCGCCCTGCCTGCTCAGAATCACTGGACAGTGGTGTGTCAACCCCCTCTCCCGCACGGAGCCACGTTAGCAAAAGTCCCGTTTGTTCTAATGGAGTGCTAGCTAATGCCCACCTCCGCTGGCCTCCGCTAGCACCATGATGTGGAACGCCATGCTGCATTTAAGGTTCACTACCAAACTCCAGTAACGTGATTGTTGCTGGCGTGTCGCCACTTTTCTCGACCTTTCTCTGCATTCACCAAACGCTGAGGTAAACTTTATAGTGAGATTGCACCTTTAGGGTCCAAGTCTCACAACCATACAGTAAGACAGGAAGCACCAGGACCCTAAAGACTTGGACCTTCATTCTCCTGTGAAGGCATCAGCACTGCCAAACACCTCTGTTCAGCAACCTCATGATTCCATGAGCTCTTACCAGGTGTCTTCTGATCTCTGAGGCAGAGGAAACAGAGACATGAACGTCACTGCTGAGATAAGTGAATGTCTCAATACTTTCCCCACATAGATACACTTCTGATGGCCGAGTCCAGGAAGTCACTCAAAGCCTGGATCTTACACTTAATCCAGGATTATCACAAACCCAGACACTCCAATTCCTCATTCAGCTTCTCAAGTGCTGCAATCAGGGTATCCATATTATATACAGATGTGTGTGTGTGTGTGTGTGTTATATACATATAGTGTTTGATCAAATGTAATATGTGCAATAAGAGCAAATAAGAGCCGAGGTGTATGTAAATATATGTCTGTAACTGTACAGGACAAACAACAGATTTGTATAGTTTTCACACTTGCTGATGCTTTGACAAAGTCAAATTAATAAACAAAAATTAGCCTGCGGAATACACAATCAGCTTTAAACAGAGATTGGTTTATGCACATATAGGCCAGGGCCAAGGAGGAGTTTGACTTTTTTGTCTGTTTTCCTGAAGCGGTACATTTCTTTCACCCTGGTTGAGGGGATATCAGGACCCAGAGGGCATCCTCTTAGCAGTGTGTCACAGTTTTCCTCCTCTGCCTTTTTCCTGTTCGTTGCCTTTCACGCAACAGCAATATCAGCTCATCCCAGTGTAATGGGTAACAGCCTCCGAGGCAGCCATGATTGAGATCACACTGAATTATTAATATTCATTCTCCACAAAGAGGCAAGCAGGACGGGACTCCCACTCGTCAACACAGCCGAGTGTTCAGACTGTCACCGAGCCAATGCCAACACAGGAGTCAAGCTGTGTACTCCCACACCGACACACAAATTAGGCACATGCATGGATGACCTTCCTTACATAAATACAGACTGTGACAAATGCAATGGCAGATCCTAATGCCGTCATTTCATTTGGAGGTGGAGCTGTTGGCGCCCATCTGTGCAAGCACCTCTGAGCTGCTACCTCTGAGCTGCTACCAGCCCACAGCCACCGTGCACGCCAGTTCAGGCTGCATGTGCACGGCCTCATCCATCATCATTTTGCTTCCACGCAAAGCCATCCTGCCACCCAGTCAATGAGTCCATCAATCTGAACATGCAGGGATCTGTGAGAGCACTTGATGTGCAGACCTACATCTATTCCTACAAATTACAGAAATGCTTGCAGTTTGCAGGTTGTACCACAGGAGGCGCAGCTCTTATGAGGTATTCACCCATGCCGGAGGTTAAAAAAAAAAAAATTGTCATCCTCCAATGGGTACAGGTAAGTCAAGGGTCTGGTTAATGAATGATTTAATTGTCCTCTGAGGAGAAACGGTATGTAATTCTTGAAATCACCACTAGACCATTTATCGGCTGACTTAATACACAATATGTACATGAAACATCTTTGCAGATAATTGTTGATTCCTCCACGTGCAAAAAGTGCTCTAACTCCTTATGTTTTCTTTCGGTATGAGACGCCAACGGATTTGAAGAAGTGTCACAATTTCTTTGGGATGAGAGCGTGCACAACAGCTATGCAATAATTTCCTTACGTTTTAAAATATGATCGTGTAATTGATGATTATATTCAACGTGTTCTTCAGTTTGAAGTGTTATGCGCTCTATGCTTATTTATAACTGCAGTAACTCGAGTTTTCATCACATTCAAGCATTTTCAGATATTGCAGTTTTTCCTCTCCCCCCCATCTTGAATATACAATTTATGTTGGGTACATAACTAATACTAACTGCTGTCGCGTGGTTTCAAATCCCACAACATGAATATAGTGTTCTAAACAGCATGTGCACGGAAATTCAAATGCAAATATGAATACTTAAGATTCATGGCTCGTTCAAGCCTTAAACAGCACAATTTTACAAGTCGCATGCCCACACCTACTCCCTTTGGTTAGAGGCTCATATCGTGTGCGTATGATTTAATTGGAATTATACTGTACATACTGGGAGCTGTGCAAATCTGATCTGTGTCAAGGTGGATCGGCAGCTGCCATTGGGTGTGAGAGTGTCTGTGTGAGGGACTGACTTCAATGGGAGGATGACGGTTCGGTCAGTGAAAGCCGAGCGGTTGCCGGGTCAGGATGTGTCCCAGGAGAGGAGGTTGACTCTTTTTACATGTCTGCCTTTCAGTGTGATTGCTCAAACAGATGGGAGCTGACATCCTAACATCAACAGGAAGCACACTCTCAGTTTATTCTCTACAGGGATATGACATCAACAGGCAACAGGAAAGCCCCGCTTCATCTCTGTGGGGATACTCGCAGTCGTGACATTGTGGGCCAAAAGAATGTAAATGAAGCCCGGCTCTCACCTGTAGATCTGGAAACATGATAAAACGAATCTATGAATTATTCCTGCGCACGAACTCGACTTTGAATCAGCTACAAAATGTAATGTTCACATTTTCTTTATGTGGGGTTTGACTTTTATGGTGGTACGTCGAGACAAATACAGATTTACTTTGTTCTGCTTTCTGTACAATTTATTCATCTCCATCCACACAATGTATACCTGAAAAAAGCAACACTACAGGTGGAGTAATGTTCTATTACTGCCCCTTCCACACTTTCAACCAACTGCGGGATCATTGCCGTGACAAATGCATTCTCACTTAAGGCTGAAATTCCTGATTACGCAAGGTGTGTGTGATCCCCTCTACTCATATTACTACAGCTCACACTGTGACATGAGTTTGGGTACACTACAGAGACAAGGCCAGACACACATAACATAGAATGACAGTTACCCTATTTTCCAGACTATAAGTTGTTTTTTGTTTTTTAATAGTTTGGGAGGTCTTGCAACTTATATGACAAAAAAAAATGTGTGTAACGGTACACAAAAATCACGATTCGGTACGTTTTCAGTACAGTGGAAACAAGAAACAACATTAAAGAATTAAAAAACTAGAGGTTGCGCTTCAATAAAAAGCTTCACATTGGAGTGCTAGACCTAAATTGCAATAAGCATATTCTCAAAAATTCAAAAAAGACTTCTTTAAAAAAAAAACGCTCTGTGCCGAAACACGTAAGCGTTTTCTGATGTGATTTAGTTAAACTACGGTAGTTTTTTTTATTTTTATTTTTTTAAATCTTTTCAGCAGCTTCCATTCATCTGCGATTACCGCAGTGAATCAACAGTCTCCATCTCACCCGATGCCACATAGAACCAATATGGATCTCGGATACTTATGATCTGCGTATTGATTTGACACGTTTTATGCCGTATGCCTTCCTGAAAATGAGGTGTAGTCAGGCAGAGTGTTGCTGCATTGCTATTGTGAGGCAATAGAAAGTGATTGCACTGTGGACCACCAAAAACCTGGTCTAAAATTGGGCACAGAGATTTTCTATTCGAACAGTGTATTATTCAGATATGCCTTACATAAGCAGGTTCACAACACGCGTACATACAGGAATGTGTATTAGCATTAATCCTCCTCATCATCATTGATCAAACAAAAACAAAACTGAATAGAAAACAAAATTAAAAATTAAATAAAAGTAAATTTCAATTGAAAATTGCAAATCTTAAGAAAAAAATCTTGTTTGTACCATGTTTTCAGGCTGTTCGTCTTCCTCCATGGGTTCACAGGTAGGGTGCTCAAAGACAGGGCTGACCATGGGAGGGACCACGAGCAGCATGGGTCTGTCTGTGCCTGCTGCTTGTGGACCCTCCCGTGCAGCGGGGGTCTGTCTGCCGAAAACTTACCCATGGAAATTGGCAAAGTAAAACCCATTTGCACCCTGGACTTTCCTTTGTCCTCAGATTATGCACCGTAAACTGCAAAGTGGGGTTGGACACACCCCAAATGCACTTGCGGCGTGCCCATGAGATTGTCCAGATAAGCACCTTTGCCGTTGTCTCCTTTGGTTTTTCTATTGTTGCCAGACAGATATTTTGAGTGCTCTTGCAGCCTTAAAATGGTCATGTATGGTTGATCTTGATGTAAATGAGACTTTAGGTCCACTAGCACAGTGGATAGACCTTGTCTGATTTATCAAGGTTGGAGTAAGGCTGGGAGTTGGTGGCTGACAGGGTAATCACTAAAGTGCTCTTGAGCAGGGTCCTTAACAACAAAGACACCAACAAGGACTGAGAAGTGAGAGAGAGGGGAAAACAACCATCAGACAAATAAATAAGTAGACAACAGACCATGCTTAGTCAAAGAGAAAGTGATGATTGTTGCAATCCTAGAAATATGCAGAATTTTATATGTTCCTGTGTATATTGAGAAGACATTAGTTACATGAATGTACGTGTGCACATGTATGCCGGAAAGCTATGAATCTATGTGCGAAGTGAACGATAGATGTGCGATAATGTGAATGATAGTGAGGAGTTGCATCCTTGTTTCAAGTTGCTCCTGTTGTGCAGTTGAGGACCTTGTGTGAATGGGTGAATGTGAGGCATCATTGTTGCTTTGAGCATCTGCATCAGATGCAAAAGTGCAACAGAAATTGAGTCCATTTACCATTTAATACTTGCAGGTGTAAACAAGCCCAAACACATTTGATAAATCTGAATTTTTTGTGTGTGTGCAACCATTCGAAATATTCTTTGTATGAATTCATTTAATAGCTTTTCTATGCAATCTTCATAAAAGAGGATCCTGGAGTCTGCTGCATAAATGTTGTATATTTGGCTAAAGCCTGGTGAGTACGTTAGGCAGTATGGTGCTGCCGTTGGTGCTCATGGGAGAGCTTTAATGTATCCGCGTGCCAGGCAGCAATACGCCAAACACAGCAGCGATTCAGTCGTAGGCCTGGTATGCCACATCGCATTTTACCGATGAATAGTTTACTGTCTGACACTGCTAAAATTTTGGGGCATTTGCGATATGTGAAGATTGTTGGATAAAGAAGGTGGGGGAAGTGGCACCCCAAAATTCTTTCTATATCATTATTTTCTCGGGAGTTCCACCAACATGCTGTTTCTAACTGCTATGGGACATCTCACAGCGATGCTGAAAAGCTTAACTTGCACCCACTGGGGGCTCTTGCCATTTAAATCAAGCCATCACTTTTCTGAACGCACTATATTTTGAAATGTGAGCCGTCTGAGGAGTACAGCAGTACCAGCCCCCAATGGACACTTTGTACGTTTTTAATGTGCCATTACTCAAAATGTTACCAGCTCAAATGAAATTATACTTTCATATTGAGCTTCATGCATTATTTGTCTCAGATTAACATTGGCTCAGACAGCTGTGCTGCTTGTCTTTTTGTAGGGCAATAAAACGTGTTATCACAGAGGGTAGCGTGTAGTTTTTAGGAAGCAGCATGGCCTTCCTTTTTATAAATGACTTCAATGACCCAAAAAAATGTTCTCACATAAAGTGCTTATAGTATAGTGCAGTAACTAACACTTTGGGGTCTAATTTCCAAGTCTTGACAAATCTATCACACTTGGGTCTCCGTCTAATTTTCATGTATAAAACAAGTTCTGTCACAATGCAAACTCTTGTCCGTCTTCCTCTTCTTCCTTTGGCTGCTCCCGTTATAGCTCGCCATAGCAGATCATCCACCTCCATCTCACCCTGCCCTCTGAATCTTCCTCTGTCACACCAACAACCTGCATGTCCGCCATCATTCCAGCCATAAACCTCCTCTTTGGCCATCCTCAGCATCCTTCTCATGATATACCACGTATCCGTCCTCTGCACATGCCAAAATGATCCCAATCTCATCTCCCTCACTTTGTGTCCAAATCATCCTACCTGCGCTATCCCTCTGACATGCTTATTAGTAATCTTGTCCATTGTTGTCAACCCCAGAGAAAATTGCAGCATCTTCAACTCTGCCACCTCCTGCTCCGCCTCCACATCGGAGGAGCCACACGACATAGCTGGTCTCACTTCTCTTACAATGCAAGCTATCTTGGCTGAATATTAAGGCGGTTGACCAGCTGGCATGTTCTAGTCTCACAAAACATTTGCCCAAATTTTCCGGTCACTCCTATGTGCCTTATGGCAAACTCAAGCCAAGGTTTCATATATTTTTAACAGTAGCTTCCTCTCTACCACAAACCTGTGACTGATGAAGCAACAAACAAAAGTTGTAGGCTTGCTGCCAACAGCACTATAGCATCATGAGAATAAATGCCTGAAAATTCCTTTGATATCAAGCTGACAACTCAAGAACAGAATTGATCATAGCCCAATTTAATTGACCGTTCCTGATAGCTTGAATGTTTATTTAATATTTTTCTGTGTTTTGTCAATCAAATTTCAGGATCATCAATATCTTGTAGAACAGGTAAGCTCAGTGGGTAAATCTGGGTTTGATTCCCAGCCACTCTACCTGTCTGTGTCCTTGAACAAGACACTTCATCTGCATTGTCTCAGTCCACCCAGCTTTAAATGGGTACCGGCCTTGGCTGGGAAAGTACCGTAACCTGCGTCGGACTGGCATTGTGTTCAGGGGAGTCGTAGACTCTTATCTGCTTCACGTTATGGAATCCGAAGATAAGTACCGGCACCAATGGTGGTCAGGGCCTATATAGGACTTTGAATATTTTTGCAATATACACCACTTTAAATCTTCAGATTTAAATTTATGACATGAAATTCAGAATTCATTTAAATTCCAATAATTCTGAAAGAAGGTTAATCTATAATCGATCCTCACAGCAAAATTAGTTAAATCAATCTTGCTAACAAACCACAAGATGTCAATGAAAATATGACGTCTTTTGTGAACATGACAAATGTTTTTGCAAACATGTCAACCCAAGTGGCCTACCCATCTCAGAAAAACTCAGCGCAGTACTATTTTTAAACTAAAATCACAATTTAAAAGTGACCAAAGATTTTACTGACCTTATGTTCACATTTTTATTGTTTTCCAGGCAGTTCAGTGTTTTTAAGTCCAGTCAAACTCAATACCCTTCGACAGTGCGAAGTGCTTTAAATGTAGATTTGCTGAACAGACGCCCATTGTCGTTGCATGGGCACTAATGAATTAAAACATGATGTTCTCTTCTGCAGGTTAATTGTGCTGATTTGAGTGAATAGCGGGAACATTTTTTTGGCAGAGCACGAGGGCTTGCAACGACTTTTATTACAACTATATTTTCCAGAACATTAATTCTGTGGATTTTCTTTTTTTACAGTGTGCAGTGAAAGCAGAGAGGATACAGTATACATCTCTGTGTGAAAGTCATTTGCTAATGAGAGCTCGTAAATAACCTCGGTGGCAAGGGCCAACGTGATTTTGGCTGAGGATACATTTACATAGCGTGGTAGCTGGAAACCTTTTCCTCACAAATTCATTTAGATCACAGGACTTCTACTGCTGCCTCTCTGTTTGTTATTAGGTTTTTACAGGGAGAATTTCATCATGTCCCGTGTTAGTACCTTGAACGAATAAGTGGTCCCGTTGCACCTGGGTATGACCGAGGTAACCGCTGCAACTTTAAAATATAAAACTCAGATTTATTTCAACAGGATAAAATGTGTTGAAAACTTTAAAGGAACATGCGCAGAGGGACTGTGTTTGTGTCTGCGCCGTGCACACTTATTTCCAAGGGACTTGTCTGAAGGGCACGATACACTGATGTTCTCCCTGGTATATGTCATGTCGCAGCTTACATCGACTATGAAAGGAAGCTGTGAAGACAAACAGCTACTTAATATGTGACACATCTGACATTGATACAGAAGCCCCTGTGGAGTAGACTGCATAAGTGTGAAAAATCTGGGACATTTTTAGAAGCAAATCAAATTCCAGTAAGACTAAAGACAACGCACAAAGCCAGTGTCAATACCATTAGAGCATTGCTTTCCATTTTTATACGTAATATGCTTGAGTCCTCTCAGCTGGACCGGAGCAAACATATTTGAGATGTACCAATATACACCTTGGGTCATTTAATATTTATGGTCGATTTCCTTTAGCACCCTAACGAGAGAAGCTTAAAAACTTTCCACTCAGCGAGACTGACGGCTGCAGCTGCACAGGTCACGTTGTGTTTGGCAGCAAGGATGCTTTGAAAATGGCAATCACCGCAGACATAATCCCCTTGAGAGGTAATTAAATCTGTATATACAGTGTAAGACAAAGTTTTAGAGAGGAACTGTCCAAAATACTGAAAAGCATCCAAGGCTTTTGGAACACTATCAACGCGTGTCTTGTACACCAACTCATTCATTTCTTTCACATGCTTGAGTTTTTGTGTTCCATTTTTAACAACATCAAGTGCCTCTTGAGGCATATCCATTTAGTCCATTTACACTGTCCTCGTTCCAAGGCTGCCAGGACAGGTTGTGTTTGTATACCTTGTAAACCTTTCCTTGTATAAATCATTTTCCGTTCTAAAAGGTAAGATTGTGTGATGTGCCCAATGCATAACT
The DNA here is from genome assembly GCA_900302635.1 of Chatrabus melanurus. NCBI lineage: Eukaryota > Metazoa > Chordata > Actinopteri > Batrachoidiformes > Batrachoididae > Chatrabus > Chatrabus melanurus. The sequence continues at coordinate 1,303 of OMMV01036552.1, read as the reverse complement.
GTAGGGGGGAGAGACAGTCGCTATTCCAAACAAGGTCAATCTGTCCAACATTACACCAGTTTCTCTTCAGAGAAACTGGTGTAATGTTGTAAACTTGTCTCCAGAGGATTGTTGGGTGTGCTCTCCTTGAAAGAGTCTTGAAAGTATCCTTAATCTTTTTGGGGAACGATGAAAGGATCATTCACCGCTTATGGGTTTGTGGGTGTTGTCAAATAAGCTACCGGGTACTTGGCTGTGTCCCGATTCACTGGCTTGCCTGACTTTCGGTCATGTGATAAGAGCGCCCGCAGGATAATGAGATGCATGACTTCACTCGGATGGGTCTCCATTCACAACAAAAGTTAATTTACTAAAATTGTTGCTAAACATCAACTTTTGGTTAGCTTGACTTGACAGTCTAATCACAGCTAAATATATGAGAAAAAAAACTAGAGCGGACATCGCCATTCGCTGAACCCACTAGTAACGAGTAGCTTGGACCGCCATCTTGTTTAAGGAATTGAATGAAGTGACGCAATGCAAACAAAGCAATATGCTTACGACTTACACCCCAAAAGTTTGGGGAGGGGAACAGCTGATCATCCAGTTTACTGTCTAACTACTGAATGCTTGAGATTCAGAATCATAACAACGCCACAGCCACTGCCTGGGTGATAACAGAGGCAAGTGGAAGTTTGAAGCGTTCATAGCAATAAATATTCAATTTCAATGCACAAAAACACAGTTACCTAACGTGGAGTTATTGAATGAGAGGTCTACTAGATACCATTTACAGTCATCACTTTGCAACCAAAGACAAAATGCAATCACAACAAAAATTGTGGCAATTCCTTATACAAGATGGTGGAAGAAAATATTGTGGAAACAAGCTCGATGTCTGCTCGAGTCTTTTTTTTTTTTCTACCTTCATGATCACAACTGATGTTAACTCACTAAGATATTAGGTAAAAGCTACACAAGTGTCAACATGAGTGACTAATCAAAATCACAACTAATGTTAATTCACCAACATGTTAGTTAAGCGCCAAGAAGCACCGGCTCGAGTGACTGATCAAACTCGCAGCCGAATGGAACATGCACCAACTCACTAACTAAGTGCTAACTGGTATTACCTTCAATGTCTAATCAAATCCACAACATTAATTCAGCAACATGAAAATTTATGCACAAGGCAAGGCAAAGTATGTGTGTACAGTAAATACAGTACAGTGTTTAGGTGTGATTAAATTTAGATACACACGACATAAAATGCATCAAATGAGGTCCAAAACTCCCGCATGCCTACTATCTTGAAAGCAACAGG
>OMMV01036539.1:0-11918 GCA_900302635.1 Chatrabus melanurus | reverse complement strand
GACAGGCAAAAACATTCTCCACGAATGTCACGAATGTCACGGACCGACACGCGCTGTTAAGAACTCTATTCAGATGCGTTAAGTCACGCTAGGAATGTAACGAATGTGCCACGAATGACGGGAAAATGCTTTTCGTAGCGCATCGTGCCTATGTGTAAACCTAGCATAAGTAGTCAAAATATGGACTGCGTCCCAATATTTGCTCTGGTAACCAGAAAACCTCTCATTTGGGTCAACGTTCTCACGAGCAGAGAGCTGTGCGCTTAAAGGGGACGACGGATGGCGCATTCTGATTGTTATTAATTTACTTCATGTTATGCCCAAAACACACCCATGACTGCTTCACATCCAATCTCTTTGCACACAGGCGTGTTATTTTGTGCTCAGATTGTGCACCTTCTCAATAGCAAAAAGGAGTCGGACACGCCCCAAATCCACCTGCACTTTGCGGTTTTGACCGTGCGCTATAGATCGTCAAGATTGGGGCCCTCATAGTTAAGTAATTTCTCGCCATCATTTTTTTCGGCTGCTAAATTAACAACAGGACACAAGTCCACGTCACTGGTGGAAGAACATTTTCTATCTGGGAAAGCTCTACAAGGATCAGTTACAACCTGTGAGAGGTTCATGGCGTCTCTGGCCCAGTTATCCACCAGTTTATGAAGGTCATCAGTGAAGGTTCCTTTCCTCTGGTGGGGGGCCGACATGTCGGAGGACAGGCATTGGGAACCCCCCTGGCTCTGACTCAAAGCACCAGAACCGCTCACTGCATTGGTACTGTTGGTCCCTTTGAATAATGATAGAGAGAAAGAGGAGGAGCAAAAGGCGTGAGACTGATTAAGTGGGAAGGTTAGCGTCGGTTTCTCTTCCTAAATTAAGTATATGTGCATGTCCTGTTTGCTGTTACATGGTGGTGCAGGCTGATCAGGATGGCAGGTCAGAGGTTAAGGGGAAAGTCAGCATGTTACTGTGGTCACACAACTATTACCAAAACAAAAAATGATCACAGGAAAGGAAAAACTCAGAACATGGTCGCTTTTGATAGTAATTATAACAAAACTGAATCCGGATCTGCACAAACAATAGTGTCAATCTGCAACTCCATTATTCCACCGCCGTAGAGTGGCGAGTCCGCGTGGAAAGTCTGATAGCTGACGTGTTCGGCAAACTACTCGTACATGACTGAAGCAAATGTTGCACTGAAAGTCAGGCTGTATTTAATTCTGTGGCCATCAGATGGCGCTCGTGCTCTCCAAGAGCACGTGGAAACAATCTCTCCAGTCAATCTGTTAGTTTTTTTTATCATAACTTACATGGCATGAGAAATAAATAGAGGCTATAATATCAGTACCATAAACCTTTAAGGATGTTTCTTCATGTTCATACCTCTTGCAAAAAACAACAACAAAAAAAACAAAAAACTAAGATGACCTACTGGTGCAGATGTAGAGTCATCACTTCAATCAAATCGAGATAACCCCAAAATGCAGTGAGAACCTGACTTCAATCATTTTCAGTAGATAATAACATATAGAATTGTTATTTGAGAATAATAAATGCAGATTTGTAATTATTTCCTCACAAATCTAAAATGTTTGTTTGCTTTTAAAGCTTCAAATGGGTCGTATAAGTCACAAGGGGCCCCATCTTACCCTCATCGGTAAGATGGGGCCTCATGAGCATGTTGGTCTAAAAATGAGACGTGGACAGGTGCGGTGCTGGTGCACTATGGAACGAGAAAGCGACTGCACCTTTAACCAGCAGAAACCTGGTCTATTTGTGGTATTTAAGCGGAGTAATACTCAGACACGCCTTACATATGTGGGTTCACGACGCACATAGTCCCTGCTTGTACGCTCAATGAAAACTGAAAACAACCATCAAACAAAATAAAAGTAAATACTCATGGAAAAAAAAATACAAAACTTCACTTTACTACTTCAAATCAGGGAGCTTTGGTGACCGCTGTCGGCTGGCGCGCTCGGACAGATCGGTGCAGATCTGTTAACTCACCAGAAAACCTCCCACTGTCTCAACAGCAGAGCGCTGTGCGCCTGGCACACTCCCGCTCTTAAAGGAGATGACAGACGACACCGACTGATTTATTTTGTGTTATGCCCAAAACACGCTCATGATTAATTTAGAGGAAAGATCCAATCCCTTTGTGCCCAATCGCCCCCTTTTTAAACTCAGATTTATGTCCTTAAATAGCAACAAGAACACACACTTGTGTTTGGTTTAGTGTTCGTTTGATCACTTTGGCAGATAAATTAGGAGACATTCACTGAAGTATGTCTTTTGTTTTATGATACTGTTCAGCTGTGTTGCTGGCCTAATCACACGATCACATTGGGGTTTGGATAAATCTAATATTGGCATTCTGCTTTCAAAATTTAAAGCTGGAATGTTTATTCCCTGCACTGGTAACAGCGTAAGGCTTGGACAGGGAAAAAAAAATGTAAATGAGTGGGTGAGTGGCTCAAAAACAGTAAATAATAAATACCATTTTGTAACTCACCAAATTAATGAGGATGAACTGATTAGTTTGTGGTGAATTTTGATGCACCGCATCAATTGAAAAAGCAAATTTGTTATGCCTATGTAATAGCCCATAGACGTGTCTGCCACCTGCTGGATGGTTAGTGGACACAAAACACTTTTCAAGACATCACGTGCTAAACGGGGTCTCATTACGTTACCAACTGTTGGACAAAAGTCCAATTATCTCCCTTTGCAGATGTCAGACTGGAATTATTTTCAGCACATCTTTATATGGTGTAATGTTTCATTGAAATCCATGAACCAGTTTAGGAGGAATTGCACTTACAAAGTCAATATCATATGATGCGTCAAATATACACAGAAGTCCAACTATCTCCCCTTGAAGACATCTGACTGAAACCATTTTCCTTCAATCATAACTTCACATGAAGTTTCATTGAAATCCAATTAGGAGTTGCGCTTACAAGACTCACGAGTCAAAGAATACTTAATTAATGAAAAAAAAAAGAAGTAAAAGTTACATTATTTCTGGAAAGGCTACAGTCAGTGCGGAGCCTAATGTGCGCTAGCACGTACGTTGCTTGAAATTGATGTAGACCAAATATTGATGTGTTTTTTTTGTAGCCGATTGGTTCAGGTAGGGATATGAAATGATGATGGTTTTGTTTACAGCTACTGAATTTAAACATTCAGTCATGGAAGTGTGGGACTTTGAAAACTCAAACTGCATTTTACTGCAAAAGGTAAATAAAAATCAACATTGCACAATATGAGCCCTCTGATATACAGTCGATACAGATTATATGTAAAGAGCAAAAAAAAAAAAAAACTGATTCAGTTCTGCTGCAGACGAATTGAAACCACAGCCATGCTGACAAGAAGAAGATATTTATAAAAAAATATATATATATATATTGCATGAGAAAAGACATGATATGCTGGGATTAAGTGCAATATAAACTAATCATACAGCTGGTCACATCATGCTGAAACAAATGAAAGAACGTAAGAAATGAGAAGATGCCGAGTCATGACTGACTGCAGAGACAAGGAATTCTGAGTAAGGTAGTCCAGAGCACAAGCTATGACGAGGGAGGAAAGGGGAGGGGAGGGGCAGAGGCGCTTTCCATAACAGGGTGGTGTGCGAGGGTTCAGGTATGCGAGCGCACGTGTGCACGTGTGCATGCACAGTCAGTCGAGTCAATTCAGTCATTCCAACCTGAATCTAGAAACATCACAATCCACAGTAAGAGATCCCATTTCAGACCAGATTTGTTCACAGTGAGAACATTTCCACAGCCGAAATGACTGAAATGACCTGATTCCACATCTGCGAGAGGGTCAAAGTTTAGTGCTAAAGGGCGCTGGAGAGAAGCGTGCGAGGATGGGAGAGCGGGTTGATGGAGGGAGCAAAGACCAAAAAGAGAGATAGTTACTACAGAGCTGGTTGCAGGGGCAGACTTTTTTCACCATCTTCCCTGTGTGGCCGGAAGACAACAATTGGAGGATTGGAAGAGAGTCAGAGTTAAACCCCGCCCACAACACCCGACAACCAAACATAGTGCATGACTGCACGAACTTGTAGCAGTCAACAAGTTGGGGGGTCAAGTTGCCCAATGACAATCTGAACCCTGTGATCAGCTCCTGGTGCACAGTGCAAACTGATGAACACGCTGCAGAGTGTTGCTCCAAACAGGAAGTGCATCTGTGCACGGGCTCTGTGGAATGTGTAAAACGGACTGCAGGCTGACTTTGAAGTATTAAATGTGTCGAATACAAACTTCTTGCGTGATTTTTGTGATGCACTGTGAGGAAAAGCTGACCACAGTTAAAACACGAGGCTCGCTTTGTGGAGGCCACGATATGCAGACAAGACACAAAGACATCGACCCGAAACATGGTCGGCTGAAAATGGCTGCAAAACTACGTGCAATGAAGCAATTGGATAAATATTGTGTAATCAACTGGAATCAATTTTGGTAAAATGACCTTTATAAAAATAAAAAAATAAAAAATCTTGTCTGTACACCGTGGATTTATAGATACTTTTGGGTAACCAATCCCTGGTTCTGATGTGATTCTGAATCCTCTCTCCAGCTCACAGAGCCGCACCAGAACTGGGTCCAACATTAATATGTAAATAATATTAACAGTGGGTTTCACAACTTATATTAAAGTTCATCATTACGGATTTAATGGTAATGTTATGAACAAACTGTGTGACTTGGACTGCATTCCTAGCCATCCCAAACAAAATTTCTTATAACAAGGCTCCTTTCGTCTAAGTGTTGGTCGACTGACGGGACAGTCAGTGTCGCAGGTAAAAAGACGACCAACTCAGGTTCCAATGAAACCGCAGCAGTGTTAGGAATACTACACTGTGGCTGTAACCGTGGCGTCATTTTCCAATGACCAACAGGTATGTGAACATTCCAACTGGATACATGTTCTTATATACACTGGCGTACAAAAGTATGGGCACCCTTGGGCTTTTAAACATTAAAAACATTTTATGACATCAAATTTTTAAAAATTCAGTTTTTTATGAGTATTTGTAAAATTCTGTCCTTTAAATTCACAGGGAACACAAATCTCTACAACATAATTTAAATAAAAACACAGCCAGTCAGGAATGTTTTAAAAAGACTACGTGAAATTTCGACTCCAAGTGCCAGAAGGCACATGCGAGACTCTGGCCGAGTTTTGAGCCATTTTCTTGTATGAAACTCTTCCTCTGTTCCATGCAACTATGAAGCTGTGAGTGGTGATGCAACAGACAAAAGTTGCACGGTGCACATTTTCTCAAATCACAGCCACAGAAGCCTATAACCCTTTCAGAGTTGTCGTGGGTGTCTTGGTGGCTTCCCTCACTAGTCTCTTTCTTGCACAGATTTACCACACGGTACTATACCGCTTGTATTTCTTAATGATTAATGTAAGTGATGTCCAAGACATATTCAGTGACTTGAAAATGTTCATATATTCATCCTTGTGTAAAGAAAATCCACTGCAAAAATGAATTTAGTTGTTATACTGAAGTTTGCCCGTACTTCTGCATTACATCATTTGGGCTTTAAGATTTTTATTTAATCCGTCATGTTGTCCAGGTTTTTTTTCACTGCAGATTTAAAGGACATAATTTTACAAGCTTTGATTATAGAGAAGCCTGACTTCTTTTTCCTAGGCTTTAGAAAAGCCTAGGTGTGTACCCTGTAAAATGCATTGAGTGAATAGATCAGTAGATGATTCTATCCCCTCCAGGCTACCATCTTGTAAGTCTCCAAATTCAAAAGGTTCATAATGAGGATAAACTTATTAAAAGTTAGTCAACTTTGATGCAACGGATCAATGCACAAAGCTAATTTGTTTGGCTTATGTAATATACCATATACCTGTCTGCCACCTGCTGGACATGCCTGGGCATGTTCCAGGGGATAATCTTATCACACAGATGATGGAAATTAGGAGCAGGTGTGTTTGAAGTTACATATCTTGAAATAAGCTTGTTTGTCAGTTTCTTTAATTTCCAAAGTGTAGGTGTGATCGCCACCACTGCTAGTCTAAAATTGGAGTTATTAAAGAACAAATGAAAAAAAATAAAATAAAATAAAATGTGTAAGGTACCCAAACTTTTTCATGCCACTGCATGTTATTTTGTTTAACTTTGAATAAACAAAAGCATCTATATATAGCAGGGATCTCTTAAATTCTGTGATCCAGCACTTTCCAGCCAACATAACGTCTCAAATTTATGATTAAATATGTTCCACATGATTGATGACTGATGATCAAATGCCATGTTTTTGCTGTTCAACTCGCACAGTATGGCGAACAATGTTGGAAGACGGCCAAAAACAGTGTGTCAGCTATAAATAACTAGATCACTGTTAACATCATTTTAATAACGGTAAGACCCAGGTCTGTCTCTCCCCTTCTGGCTGTGGTGACATGGGTGAGGGAGGGGGAGTGTGAGGGACATGGAGTGAAGGAGGGAAGAAGGGGGAGAGAAAAAATAAGGTTTGAGCTGCAGAGGGTTCAGAAGCATTCATTAATCTGCATCAAGCACTTTTCCCAAAACTAAATCATAATTTGGTTTAAGAAACACAAAAAAACTCTACATATATGCGTACATTTCGATAAATTAAGCAGTTAGGTTCATAAGTATTTGGACAGTGAAACAGAATTTTCTTTCTGTACAACACCACAATGGAGGCAAAATGAAAATCAAGATGTGCTTGTAGTGTAGACTCAGCATTAATTTAAGGGGTTTAACAAAAATATCACTAACCATTTAGGAATTACAGCCATTTTTATACACAGTCCCTCCATTTTCAGAGGCCATAAGTAATTGGACAAACTAAATATAAGGATAATTTTAAATGCAAATCACTATCACAACCAATTTTCTTTAGACAAATTAGGGGATGGATACATGAACATTTCCAAGTCACTGAATATGTCTGGGACTTCACTTACATTAATCATTAAGAAATATAAACAGTATGGTACTGTGTGCTAAACCTATACCTTCTTCAGAGTCGTCATTTGGTGTCTTTGGTGGCTTCCCTCACTAGTCTCCTTCTTGCATGGTCAATCAATTTTTGAGAACTGCCTACACCAGACAGATTTACCACACAGTACCATACTGTTCATTTCTCAATGACTGGTGTAAATAAAGTCCCAAGACATATTCAGTGACTTGGAAATGTTCATGCATCATCCCCTGACCCGTCTAAAGAAAACTGGCTGTAAAAGTGATGATTTACATTTAAAGAGACCTTATATTTAGTTTGTCCAATTACTTATGGGCTCTAAAAAAGGAGGGCATGTGTATTAAATTAAAAATGGCTATACTTCCTAAATGGTTTGTGTGATTTTTTTTTGTTAAACCACTTCAATCAAAGCTGAAAGTCGACACTACAAGCACATGTTGATTGTTTAATTGTAAACGCCATCGTGGTGGTTTTCAGAGGCAAAAAAAAAAAAGTTTCACTGTCCAATTACTTATGGGCCATTCAAAGTAAAGTAAATTTCCTTTTAAAACAAGACTGGAGAGGGGGGAAAATACAGGGGAAAAAAAACACTCAAGCCACTGGTTTGTCTTTGTTCATTATTCTGCTTGTTTTCATAGTTAATGGTTTCATCTGGAGACAATTTTTATAAAATACCTCACTTCTTTAATTCGACCTTCCATAGTTTATATTATTCTGTTTCAGGGGAACAGAACAAGGGATTAAAAACCACTTATGCTACTGGAAATGTGAAGAATAAATCTTATTCTACAGTTAGATCCTGTTGTTTGGTCTCGAGCATCAGTTGCAAAACTAAACAACGAGGCCGTTGTCCTCCAGAAACCTGAAATTCTAATTTCCGATCTTATGCACTGTCTGCATAAAGATTTCTTTAAGATTTTCATGAGGGCTGGAACGATACACTTAACTCCCGATACGATAGGTCTCGTGAAACTTGAGAAATGCGATTCTACAAGTATTGCAATTTGATGTTACAATATATTGTGATTTGTTTGCTTTTTGTAAGACTAGACCACGGAGAAACGTGAAATAATACACTTCTAAAGACTTTATATCATAAATCATTTTTAAAAAATGCACATCACATTTGAGTTGTCCCCCCCCCCCAGGAGAACCATACTGCATATTTGGTAATTAAATCATAAAAAAACCCTTTTAAAGTCAACTGCCTGCCTGCCAGTGTATCTTTAACCCCAGACTTGGCTGCATGGAAAGTGGTAAAATAAATAGTTTATTAGGGTTGGGCAGTGTGTACTTAGTATATCAAGATGTGTTGCCACAGTACGTCATGCAGGGAACTGTTTTTCTATCTTAGATTCATATTTTCTGTGCTTAAAGCGAAAACTGGGCGCTATTCTGCGACTCCGCTGCTACGGTCGGCCGTTCTGACCAGAGCAGCCGAAAGGGCGGCTGAGAGAGACGGCTCCACGACACTCGCTCACCCCGGCCCACCACACTTTTGGCTCGCGAACAGCCGGCGCATCTCAACTTTTAAACGTACAAGTAAAGATTCGCACTCATCCTTAATTTTTGCACAACCCGTTTGCCGCTGCTCAATTTGATCTCTGGGGAAATTTCTTGCGGACCGTCATTATTGTGTTCTTGTGGCTGTTTGAAATGGAGGTTACTGTAATGCTCAGATTAGATCTACAATACACTAACTGCCCTCTGCTGAATGAAAGAGGTACTACATTTCAATATCTTTTCCAAACGCAATTGATTTTGAATTATATTGATTCTGGACTTTAAAAAAAAATAAATCGATCTTCATATCGTAAAAATAGATATTGCAATATCAATTTTTCCCACCCCTAATTTTCATGGTCACATGACCAAAACTCAGTAAATAAGCCGAAATTTTTGTTCAAGGCCCTGGTTCCCAATCTGGGGACCAAGCCCCAAAGATCCTGGGGGTGGAGGCGTGAGGCTTTGGCAGCTCTGATGTCGTCAAAATTAGAATTGCACACCTTAATTAAAGTCATAATAACACACTTACTGGACAATCAAAACTAATTAAAAAAGAAATATTTTTTTTTTTCTTCAGATGAACCCAAGAGAGAAGGGGTGAAAATCCAATAATTAAAGTTATACATGTGTTAAATGTCATTTTTTTGAAAAAATAAAATAAATTTAGCAAACACTCGGGAAGTTTTTCTTTGTCTGGTGAGTTTAAGTAAGGGGCACTACTTTGACTCCAGGAGCTGCAGGTCAAAACCTCACAGGTGTCAAAGTGTGCAACAAATCCACCCTGAAAAGCTGACTTTTTTTTTTCCCCCTGAAACACCAGATTTCTGCAGGACACATTAATATCAGAAGCAGATTTTCCTCCATCAAAACTAAACCCCGTGGGAGGACGGGATGCCCGTTACTTGACTGATATTGGAGTAAAACATATGATCAAAGTAAGTTAAGGACGGCGGGTAAAAGAGCAAAGAAATAAAGCGTTACACACAAAGAGCCAAGCAGGGCGTACTCAGAAAGCGCGTCCTCCTGCTGCCAGGCTTGAAGGCCAAACGCTCGGAACCCCAGCTGAACTTTACGCAGCCTGAAGAGAGGGAGGAGGGAAGGAGAACGAGAGGAAGACATGAGCGCAGAAAGAGTGGGCCGGAGGCGTCGATAAAGAAAAAGATGAAGAAGAGTGTTGAGAAAAATAGGAGAATATCATGAACAGATGAGAGGGAGGAAGAGAGAGAGAGAGAGAGAGTCGGAGAATACACAGGAAGATGTAACGGTCAGTTAGCGTCACGCTGCTCCACACGACACACACACACACACAAAGTGCAAGAAAGAGCGAAAAAGATGTGAGGAGTGTTTGGGTGTGTGAGAGTGAGGAGAAACAGTGCATGCACGCACGTGCAGTGAAGAAGATATTTGCCACTAAATATACAGTTTGAAGAGGATGAGCCTAAGTTTGGTGCGTGTCGTCGTGGTGATGACCTGTTGTGGAACAGCGACCTACCTGGGGTGGGAGCGCACAGGCTGGGCACGGAGAGCGCCGCCTCGCTGGTGTAGGTGGAGCACAGGATGTCGCTGGAGGGAGAGGGCTTGAGGGGCTGGAGGACAGAGCTGCTGACCGAGTCGGCTAATCCTCCCGGGGTCAGCAGGGCCAGCTGGCCCGGGTACACGGCCGGGACGCTCTGGGCGGATAAAGTGCTGCCTGGAGGTCGCACAAGGCAGAGGCAGGAAAGGACAGAGCGGGAGTGACAAACCGCAAAGATCACAGAGGCACACGTGAAAATTAAGAGACGCACACGTAAACACCCGTCACCCCAGATGCACACATTTACAGATGCACACACACACACACAAATAAAAGACGGGGAAGGCAGTCAGAAATTTTCAAGCTCCACGTCTGCTCCAGCACACACCGACATCCAAGCATATACGTGCACGCACACACAGATACATAAAGACAGAGACAGTGTGACGTTAGCACACAGGACTGACACGTGCACCATCGTGGCTGTGATGGAGGCAAATTCAGAGTGCATTTTTTTTTTTTTTTTTGGCCCGTCATCTACTTTGTGGCGGGTAATCATTTCTGCAGCTACGCCGTTACGACAAACATTAAGGAAAAATGTGACGGCCCCACCTGGCTGCAACGGACTCTTGCTGCCGTGCGTGGAGCTGGTTCTGGACGATTTGGAGGATTTGCTCTTGGTGGGACGCCGCCTCCTGCCAGCCAAGGCTACGACTGGAGGGAGCGCGACAGCTGGAGGGACCTACGCAAAGACCAAGAGCAGAACAATCGCTTTATCCTGTTGCCACCGAGGAAACGTCAATATCATCTGTTCCCGGAGTGGCCGAGGCGCGTTACCTTTCCCAGCCTCGTGAAGAGGTTGTCTATTTCCTCCTTCTGTCGGGAGTGCAGCGCCTGAATCTCGCGCATGTGCCTGTTGGTACAAGTAACACATAAGTGAAAGAAAAACGAAGACAGCAGAGGAATGAACAGTCCCTCTAGGATTTCACAGGCTTTTTGGCTTAAAATGCTTGATTTTGTAGCAGCTTTTCGAAAAAAGTTGCAATGCAAGTTGTGATGATTTTTACGTGTTGTTTGTGACAAAATCGCAGGAACAAATTGCAAAAAAAGCTGCAATTATTATTATTTTTGTATAATGCATTAAAATAGAAGGGAACTTGTTCCAGTGAGAGGTTTTATTTGAAAATTATTTTCTTTATCTCTCTTACTCACACAAACAGGCAGCATGCCACCGTCACTTTGTAATTTATACTGTTACCACTAATCATGTACATTTCATAGATCGCACCTTGATTCTTTTAGTATGAGGATACTTCAAAACGTTCTCCTTAACTTCAGTGCACTTGGTCCACCGATGTCCAAGCTTCACTCGCAGAAGGTGGTCACATTTCGAGCTTCCGGATACTTCTGTTTCCAGGTGAGGCCGAGAACGTTTTGAAGTACCATCGTACCTGGAATAGATCTGGATGCATCGGCCTCTGTCATGAGGGATCTCATGGATCTGTTCCTTTTATTTAGTTTTTCCCTTAAAAACACAGGTGCCCAAATTCTTTCCTTTGAAGGGCCATGAATTTATCTGGATGGAGGGCTGTGGGCTAAAAATAAATACTGATCTTTTGTGAATTGCATACAATTATAATTAAATGCATTATATTGATAGAAAATTAACATTTAAAATCCAAAATAAAATTTCAACATAATAAAAATCACTTCTCTTTAATTTGCTTAATAGTAATTTATTAATTCCAGAGAGCCTGTCAGTTGCCATGGCGGCCCAAAACAAAGGGAAGGTGGGCCAAATGTGGCCCGCGGGCCCGACATTGGTCAACCACACACACACACACACACACACACACACAGAATGACAGGAAGAAGCAGCTCGTGCTGCGGTGTGTCTGTGTTTT
>OMMV01036534.1:0-11975 GCA_900302635.1 Chatrabus melanurus | reverse complement strand
CTGTGTGCCAGTTTTTAAAATAGGAATTGTTCTGACATTTAGATGGAAAGCCTCTCTCTCATATGTACTGAGGATAACAACGTAATCTCAAGATGGCTTTTACAATGCAGAACTTTCTGCTTTGGCAAGTATTAGAGTGATCATTACTGCTGTTTCCTTAAAGGTCTTCCACTGACTGAAGAGAGCCTAAAAGCAATTTTGCCATTAAGGAGACACATGCTAGAAAGTCAAAATAAAGTGATATTAATGGTAAGATGAAGCCCGCGGTGTTCCAGCTTGTGTCTCTGAAAAGGGCTTGTGTTTTCTTTTCTTCCAGGCTGACAGCATATGTTTATTTTGTGGCCTTTGCGTAACTGGTCTGACTCTTGGCCGTTTGCCTTCCGCCAGGTCACATCATTTGGTAAAGATGACAACAAGCTTGCAGAGTAGGTTGGATGTGGCCAGGTGGCCGAACGTGCACGTACAAGCATCTCTGGGCAGTGCTGAGACAAGCCCTTGCCCTGTAATTTACCAAATTTATTGCAAGAGTGTTCGTCATGTGGTGATGCCAACAGCTTATTGTTCACGTGGGTCATTCAGCATCAGGCCATGCCAGGCCGGTCAAGCCCTCGCCGGATAAAGATGCTATTTCTACACAAAGCTGGAGATAACGCAGATGACAAGGGAGGCCATTAAAGCGACTGCTGTATTTCAGCCTGAATATGAATCACGCAGCCCAGCTTGGATACAGTATGTGAATGTGCAGACACACGAGATTCTCGGGAGAGGAAACCTTTGCCTGTTGCTTGACACTTTGGCTCTCTCTTTTCTGGCAGGAGCCATTGAAATTCAGACTGAGGAGTATGGATAATGGAGTGTCCCACTGTGGCACAGCACTCCACAAACTCTGCCATTCGCTCAGACAGCTACTCCCGCTGTAGTCTGCGCTACACCTCCCTTCCTTTTCAAAACCACGGAGGCTGGCGAGTGGCCAGCCATCACTGTGTGAGTTAAATATGTGTGTGCGTGTGTTTTTGTGTGAGAATGTAGGAAGCACTTGTTCGCAGAGAGCTATGCTTATTAATGCCCCACAGTCTAAGTGCGCTCCCCTTTTTCTCTCTGTTCCTCCTTCCTCCATTCCTCCCCTCCCTTACCTCCTCACTTGATCCTGAGCAGCCATTCCGGAGCGAGGAGTAGCAGGTGGTGCTGAGAAATGGGGTGTGGCACCAGTAGAAAGTGCATGAACAAAGCGGTAGGTTGAGTGAACGAAGGTTGAGTGGGCTTTGCCAATGCTGACACCCCACCCCCCCCCATGTCTCTCTGCTGCTATGTCTGTTACTATGAATGATCAGTATAGTCAAATGAGAACTAAACCTCTCACAATAGCACATTACCCTCAGCAAGAGTGCAGACCTCCGCCAAGGTTTTAACATTTGTCACCTGCGAAATCAATTAGTGAACATGAAGAATAACTTTGATTGGCATATATGATTTATATGACTGTTTGTGATTTATGAAGTGGATTTTGCTCACAGGTGTGCATACATACGCTTTTATAAATCTGACTTTGCTCATACGCCGTTTTCAGCTTTTGTTCCTATGTATACTTTTGGTAAGAATCCTAAGCAATGTTTCATAAATGAGGCACCAGGTTTTTGGTGGGCGATGGTGTAATACCGTTCTGCTTCCTCATGATAGCGATGCACCACCGTCGCACCTGAACACACCTAATTTTAAGACCAACATGCGCATGGGTGCACAGATGAGTGTAAATAGACTTGTTATTCAAAGAAATTGGGTGCTGGGTGTGAAAATGCCAACTACATTGGATTGGAATCTAGTTATGACATCTGCACTGCGATGTGCACTGCTTTGCACTGGGTGGAAGATAGGGCCTCCTATATCGGAAGTGTGCATGTTTTTTTAAAATAATTTTTAGGTCAACAAGTAAAAAATCATGTTGGTTTATATAATAATTTTAAAATGTATTCTCTTTAATTTCAAAATGAATGCACATAAAAACAGCATCACATAAATTCAGTTAAAATGAACAACACAAAATATTCTCTTGCTGGAAAACAAACCTCCCAAGTCTCAAGTTTCTTGTCATCAGGATTTCCTCCAGAATATATATATATTTTTTTGGATTCATTTTAGCCGCTATCCTAATAAATCCCCCAGGCTGTGCAGCAAAGATGCACCATGTTTGAGTGTAATATAGTAGTTAGCTTCATGACCACAAAACTCACATTTGGGCTCATTAGACTACCGAAGTTTCTTCCAGATAAGGTAACTTCAGTCTCCTATGTGCATTTTGGAATACTGGAACTCATGTTTTCTTTTATCCAGTGGCTTTCTCTGCACCAGTCTATTCTAAAGCAGTGAGTAGTGAAGCAACCAAGTCGCAGTTTTTCTGTGGACAGGCCCACGGCAATCACAGCCACCCATACTTGAAGCAACTTTGGAGTTGTCACGTCTTTTGGTTGCTTCTTTCACTCGTCTCCTTAATGCATGTCTACTTAGATTTTGAGAATGGCCTACTCTTTGCACATTTAGAGCTGTGCCATGTTCTATTCGTTTCTTAATGACTAATTGGAATCTGAAGAATATTCACTGACTTGGAAATATCCTTGTACTATCTCCTGATTTGTGCTTTTCAGTCAAAATTTCATTGAGTTGCCTGGAGTGTACTTCTGCCTTCTTTGTGTCAGCTTTGCGACAATGCACATTAGATCAGGGGTCACCAGCCCTGCTCCCTGCATGTTTTCCAACTTTTCCTGTTTCACCCACTGCAAATGAACAAAATCACGTGTGCTTAACCAATCAAGAGGTAGGAAACACCGGACTTGGCTAATCAGCTGTGGTTGCAGCAGGTACACATGGAAAACATACAGGCCAGGTTAGCTCTAGGAGCAGGGTTGGTAACGCCTGCATTACACCATCCAAAACCATCTGAACATCTGAACTGTTTTATTTTGAAGTGAATGAATACTTATGAAATCCATTATTTTGTGTTTTCCATTTTTAATTAATGTATATCTTGTAATAGAGAGTTGGAACATGTTTTAGAACAAAACATTTGGAGAAGATATATTTAATTGACACTGTCGGGTTCGATATGTTCAAAACGGTCCTATCATACAATGGAAAAGAATTATTTAAAACATTTTTAAAGCCAAGTCCAGGCCTAAATCTGACCAGTTTGCAGGGGAGTACTAAACCTCAATTGATAAAATGCATAAAAAGCCAATCAGAGTAAATATCAGCAGGGCAGAGGCCAAAATTATTAAATGGTCCTATCATCCAATGTTGAAAAATATTCCCAAGATTTTAGAAGGCTCATGTGGGATAAGGAGTTAGGCTACCAATATGTAGAGTCAGATTCAATTCCTGGTTATGCCAACTGTCTGTGTCCTTGGAAAGACAGGTATCTGCATTGTCCTAGTCCACCCAGCTATAAATGGGTACCAGTCTTTATGGTGGAAGTAACCTGCACTGGACTGGTGTCCCATCCAGAGTGAGTCATCGACTCTCATCTGCTTCACACTACGGATTCTGGAAATAAACAAAGGTACCAGTGTGCCTCAGGGCCCATATAGGCCTTATGTCTTCTAATTCCACGTCTTTTAAATGGCAGGTTCAGACCTGGACATCCAATAGCAATGTTGATGTCTCAGCATAGACACCTTGGGATGTGAACATTTTTGTTCTTCTTCTTTCAATCAGAGAAAAATGACATATCAAAAATTTTAGGAGCTGGGCCCCATAAACAGATCTGCTCAATGTCCGACAAAGGCATCCCAGCTAGTTTGCAACCTTAATGTCAGTCACAGCAATACAATTAGAGAAACAGAAGAAACCAACATTTCAAAAATGGTGAATAATTCTTTAAAAAATAATTCCAAAACTGTAGAATGTGAGTTGACCTCCAGATCTGGTTGCTCTTGAAGGAGAACTGAGAAATATTGACCTGTTCCCTTATGTTAACTTTTCAGGCTTGTTGTAGTTTTTTAGTAACACAACCGCACACTTTTATTCAGATTTCATTTTACACATAATGTAAGATAATTGGTATTAAGGCTAACAAAGTTTCCAAATGGTTTCTGTTCTCTTCTTGAATGGTAAGATACCAGTTCCACATTCAGATTTCCAGTTTTTATTCATCAGAAAGCCAAATATATAAGTTAATGTACACACATGCATACACTGACATAAAGCCCCTCCATAAATTTGTATCACATAGAGGAAGCCAGCAACTTTCTTTAGCTGCATTAGTGCTTAGACCTAATGTTATTCTAATGGTTCAGTTTACACCAGCTGAGAGTGTCATAACTCTATATGAGTGGGTTCCCAGAGTGTGTGTTACGGTGGCTGTGTAATGAGACACCTGGGACAAGGCATAAAGAGGCCCATAGCTCCTGTCTGAGACGGCGGGCAGGGAGACCAGAGCTAGTTTAAGCATATTTAAAGACGCCATAAAGCGAGCTGGGTCTTTTACAGCCAGTTGAAATATTGCACATGCAGAGTGTTGTTATTTTCCATCTCAGGCAGCACACAAGGCAAGTGATTAGTAATGTCACCTCGCAGCAAGAAGGTCCTGGGTTTGAACCCGATCTAGTAGAATTTACATGTTCTTCCCAGGTAAATACAGAGGTCCAACATCTTAGGCAAAAGATTTGTAGGTCAGACTTGTCTGGTGACTCTAACTTATCCATGATTGTGAATTTTTTTCATTCTGTGATGGATTACTGACCCCAGTGACTGTTACAGGATAAGCCAGAGTTGGCTAACCATGTGCCATGAAGGGCCAACCCGTTGTAGGTCTTTGTTCCCACTGATCACTGGACTGCAGTTGTATAGTGCTTTTCCATCAACTATTGAGATCTTGAGTGTTTTGGAAAAACCTAGTCAGTTGATTTTTTTTCCAAAATTGAGTTAAGACCATTTTTAGACTTCCTAGGTTTTACCTTGTCTTATGACATACCATTTGATAAGAAAACATTTATGGTTTCATAGATATTGAAGTGACAGGACCTAGCAAGTTCCGAGAACTGATTCACTTATTCAGCCAAAACCCAGCAACTTTGAACTTTGGTCGACTTTTTGAAGAAAATGTTTGATATTCTGACATTTCCAGAAGCAATGGAGAGACCCAGAGGTATTAGTGAAGCAAAAAAGCAAAACATCTTGAAACTGGTGGCGTGTTTTTTTGCTGTTTTCTCAACTTTACTATTTTCCTACTTACTAGGTTTTTCCAAAATGCTCAAGAGATGCACAAAGCGCTTTACAGTGATGTGTGACATTCACTTACTCACACAAACTCACACGCTAAAGTCATCAATGAAGTCAGAGGTGCAGTATAACATCATGCCTAGAACTAGGCCAAGGGTCTTTTAAGGCAGAGAAATGGTTCCATTTGGGAGATAAGGCTGGATCATAGGTCTGCCTGGATGGATGCCACTCAGGACCCACTGCAGTTTGGTGATGGAAGATGCTTCTAAACCTGCTTACATAACCTAAGCAGAACTACAGCATACTTTGGGAATAAATAGAATTGTTGCCTGGCAAAAATAAATACAGCTTAATAAGAGCACACACTGTAATCGGTTACACTAACATCAGATTTGAAGTTATACACAAAGTTATACATAGACACAGACTTGGAAATCAGAAAAAGGGGAACAACATTACACTGTGGCATAAGTTTTCTTTTCGTTTTGTTTTGTATATTTATCTTTTTCATTCTGTTGTGTTGTATGCAAGTAAATAATCTTATTGACATGTATTTTCTTTTTTTCTTTTTTCTGGAATTGGTCTTGAGGTAATCCAGAAAGGAAACACTCAGTTACTTTACTCTTTTGATAGATTTGATGAATTTTATCCAAATGCATACATCTGCCAAGGTAAAAAAGAAAGTGTAACCCCTGTCTGTAAATATATTTTTATCCAATACATAGTACACCTATGGATAGGCAATCATGGGATACATATGCAGTTTTTTCATGAAGCTCAGTGATCAAGTCAACTTGATCACTGAGCTTTGATCCTGATCGAGGAACTCCTTATCCTGACCTTTGATCACGATTGTTAACCTTTGATCCCGATTACTGATCCTGATTACTAATTCTGTTTACTGATCTTTAGTCCTGATCGGTAACTTTTATCCTCATCACTGAACTTTGATGCTGATTGCTGCTCTTTGAGTCTAATTGCTGATACTTGATTTTTATCAACAACCTGTGGTCCTGATTACGGAGCTTTGAACTTGACTACTGAACTTGGATCCTGATCACTGATAGTTGATCCTGATCACTGAATTTTGATCTTGATCACTGAACATTGATCCTTTTCACTGACCTTTGTTCCGAATCACTACACATTGATCTGATTCCTGATCTTTACTCCTCGTGGTTGTCCTTTGGTCCGGATCTGCACCAACATGTAATGGATTCTTCCTTGGCCCATTCCACACCCCTCTTTCAAGTTTTAATTAAAAAAAATTTTTTTTCATTTTTGCATAATCACGCATGGGTGAAAACATAACCTCCTTGTTGGCGCTAATGCATATCTCCTTTTTGCTTTTCTGCTGTATATCTTCTGTATGTCTTATCTTTGTTCTGCAGGACATGGATGGCATCATGCTATGTTGCCCTCTGAGCACTCTGGTCTGATTAATGAGAAGAGGATTTTGTGGCAGTTGGCACCTTGCAGTATCGGACTGCGTCTAAGAGCTAATGCTGCGTGCATTCTCCGGCGCAGTGCAAACAGAGAGAGACGCTCCGACTGGACCTTCCTGAAAGAAGCACATGAATGCAAACAGACCCAGCACTGCAGAGCGGACCCCTGAATGAGGGGTCCTGTTTGATTTAATCCTAGCAATGTGCCCAACACCTCATGCACACACAGATTTCACAGGCATTACGCGGGGCCGCTGTTTGCACTGAGGCCAGAGCACGACGCGCAGAAGAGGTAACCTACTGAGCATGCCAAAGGTTTGGATTTTCCCATGATAGCAACCACTCTCTCTGAGGGTGAGTAACCAGGAAGGAATCTGTCCCTTTTCAATGTCTACTGAAAGGAAAGCTGTGAAATTGTCCGAAATTTCACCGTGCATAAACAGAGGATGAGGGAGGGAACCAAGGCACCCTGTATGGCCCAGACTCTGGACTCTTTCACCTTCCTCTGTTTCGTTCCGTCTTGCCCCACCAATCCCTTTTTTTGCTCTGTCCATCTGTCTCAAATTCATTTTTTTCCTCTGCCCCCAACCCCCCACTGTGAACAAGTCCCACACTGTGAGAACACAGGAGCATTTTTTTACACGCTCGTCTCCGGTAGCTTTAATTAGTTTGAGCTTTTCTTATCGAGAGACAGACGCTAAAAAGGAAAACATGCTCGGGTCTAACATCGTGACTCAAGAGCCAAGACAGTGGGAATGACCAATAATTTTCAGCAAAGCAAAAGTGCTCAGGAATTCCCTAAACTTTTTTGCTGGTTGCTAGGCAACAGCTTCAGCTCCTGTGAACATGTGTGAATGAGGAGTGTGTAACTAATGTCCTCACCCACTGACCACACTCTCCACAGACTGCTGTAGTCCAGAAAGGAAAAAAAAAATTCTTCCGCTAACTCAGTGATCATACTAAGAAACACCCAACGTGTGTTGTCACGTGTGAAGCAAAAATGTGAAGGAATAATGCAATCTGAAGCTTCAACCCTAGATGACACTAAATCATACACATTGTAGCTTTAAGGACCCAGTCATGAAAGTGCAATGAATGTTAACATCCCACTACACATTTTATTTTCATTCATGTAACTCAGGAAGCTCAAGAAATAAAATAGAAATAAAATATTTTGTAAGATTCAACAAGCCTTTTTTTCCCTACGTTTTAGCATAAGCATCCACCCTGTAAAATTTGGTGAATGAATAGTCAATTAGTGCACACCCACCTATGGTGCAAGTATTAAAAACATATTTCACTCTCCTTTGCTTCAAATAAATACCAAGTCTGTTTCTTTTACATTGGATTGACTTTAATGTTCTTACAATGTGCTCTGTGCAAGTGCAATATCTAGGAAAATACAATTATTGGATTGGAACTCGGTATGTGCAGATATATGTGCAGATATGTGCAGATATAAATGACTCGGATTGTGATCAGGGGTAAAAAAAAACCCTGATTGGGACATCCCTAGTTACATTCTAAAATTCAAATAACATAGTCACAGATCTGCACAACCTGCAGAAATCATTTTTCATGAATGTCGCTGAAGCAGATATTTCTTCCTTCGTTCTCTGTCTCTCGTAATATATGTGTAGCTTCGAAGTTACACGTAACGTGAAATGAGCTTATTTGTCAGTTTCTTTCATTTCCAAAGCTGAGGTCTGGTGGCAAGCAAAGCTTGTAGATTAAAATGTTCACAAATTTGGGACGACATTTAAATTACAAATAAGAGGTAGATCGTGGTTGTGATTTGTGGCGAGTCCTAAGTAAACAGCAGCCAATAAAACAAAACTTTAAAATCATTTCAACTAATGTCTTTTCCAGACAATAAGTCACATTTTTTTTACTTGTTTGGCTGGTTCTGTGATTTATATTTCAAAGAGACTTATATGTCAAAAAATCATCACCAATTATCACCTACAGCCGCAACATGGCACTGTCTACATGTGTGACAAATTGATCCTATATGCAGAGCTAAATGAGGTACTGTCTGATTGACACTCCAGAGCAGAAGGTGGCAGTAATGCACCATTAAACTGGATGCCAACCGCAATAAAACAAGAAGAAGAAAAAGATGATCTGAATGAGGACGACATGCTGGGTCTTAAAGAATGAGTGAAATTATTAAATCATGCTCTCAAACTGAAAGACCAACTTCTTGAATAAATAGATGTACTAACCTTCATACACCCTTGAATAAAGAGAGGGAATAGCCTTCAACCGACACAGCACTCAACTTGTTTGCTCTTTGTGGGACAGCCGAAGTACAATGAAGAAGACGGCGAGGCTAAGGTAAGGCTAACTATAATGTTTTAAAATGTATAATAATTTTAAAAGATTATTTGCTTTTAGGGAGGGAAACATGCACACTTTTAGCTACTTCTTGACTTTTTCGTTTGTTTAGTAGCGACAGGAAACAGTTTGCTTTGGTGTTCTTTGTGCCTCATACAATAACATTGATATATATATAATTATATTCATAGCCTGTTAACTTCTGCTCACTAACACGGTGTTTGCGTTATATATAAATAATGTGCCAGTTAAATTCATTTTGCTTCTTCTTGCATGAAGAAGTAGCACCACATTTCAAAAATAAATGTAACTTATGGACTGATGTGACTTATATATGTTTTTTCCTCTTCATGACACATTTTTGGACAGATGCAATGAATACTCTGGTGTGACATATAGTCCAGAAAATACAGTACACATGCCATGGGGCAGTATGGTGGCTTAGTGTTTAGCATTGTGGCCTCACAGCGAGAAGGTCCTGCAGTTTGCATGTCCTTCCTGTGTTTGCGTGAGTTCCCTCCGGGTACTCCATTTTCCTCCAAAGACATGCAGCTTAGGTGAATTGGAAACTTTAAATTGACCGTAGGTGTGATTGAGTTTATCTGTCTATGTGTGTCGGCCCTGTGATACACTGGCGGCCTATCCAGGGTGTACTCTGCCTCTCACCCAATGATCGCTGGGACAGGCTCCAGCCCCCCTCTGACTCTTAATTGGAATAAGCAGGTTTAGGAAATTAATGAATGAATGCACATGCCATATACCACAATTTGCACTCTGCACCATCCCCTATTCGAGTACTGGCCTGAGTAAACTTTGTTGCTCATCTCTGCTGGCTCAGCCTTTGAAATCAACAGAGAACTGGGAAGAGCTTATGGAGTCATGAGACCACTGTACAGAACGGTTTGGCAATCCCGATACCTTTGCAAGAGAACAAAGGTTCAAGTCTTTGGGGTCCTAGTGTTTCCTGTCTTACTGTATGGTTGTGAGACTTGGAAACTAACCAGTGGCCGAAGGTGATGACTGGATATTTTTGTACTATATCTCTTCAGAGGATCCTTATACTGCTGGAATGACTTTGTGTAAATGAAGAGTTACGTATGGAGACTCAGATGAGGTGTAATACTTGCATTGTAAAGGAATGTCAGCTGTGATATTTTGTCCATGTGCCATGTTTCTCTGAGCATGATTCAGCATTGCAGGTGCTTCAGTATTATCAGTATAAGTATCAGCAACTGGAAAAGGCCAACGGGTCGCCCATGTTTTACCTGGCTGTGGCAGACAGATAGCTAATTTCGAGAGGTGGAGTTGGACTGGTTGTATCTCTGAATTATTGCCATGCAGGACCCAAGGCGGTTCCATTGTGTGGTGGATGTGCTGACACACTGGACCAATGCATGCCATCTCTCTGATTTCACTGCATCTGTCAAAGAAAGGCTGAAAAAGCATGAAAAATGTTTAAAGAAAAAAATGATCTCAGATTTCTTATGGAAGTTACAGTATGATCCACAAGGTATCAGCTGCCACAGTATCTGCAGCCACACTCCAGTCACAGTATTGTGACTGCAGTCACAATACCATAACTGTATGGGAATAAGTAATAATGGGTCTTGGAATGTGTCCCTTTAACTTAATTCTGGTTACTTTTATAAATTTAATTAATTTTCTATTTCTCTTAAAGGTGCATTATGATGATTTGAGTGACATCTGCTGATTTCAGATTGCAACAAACTCTCATCCGTCCCTTTCCAAACTTTCCAAACTTGCGTCCATGCCCATCTTCACACTCATGAGAGAGCATTCCGGCTTTGCTGAGTCAGAGACACGACATACTGAAGACAACAGGGCTGAGTGGCTGAGCTGAGGGACATGTCATAATGGAAACAGAAAAGCTCATCCACGGGACCAGATTGGATAGACTCTAAATGTTACTGCTGAGTGTTGAGTGTTTATCACCGTTTATACGCATTGTAAACTTGCTGTCAGATGTATACTGTCGTCATAGAAACAAAACTAACGTGCAGTGGTATTTTTTTAATGAAAGTGCTGGGATGAAGCACTCCCCAGCACCATGCCAGTGCTTTTCTGCCAGAAAAAAATGCTATATCTGCACATACCCTGGCATTAGTATGCAAGCTAACATTACCGAATTTGTGGCAGAGGAAAACACAACATCAGTAAAATAGTCATGTTTGTCAGTAATGTTAGCTGACCTGTCCAATAGGTTGAAATCCAACCTAGGGTCAGTTTTGACCCCCAAAACCAAAAATGGAGATCTCTCCTTTTTTTTTTCATCACAAACCGCGCTTCTGTTGATCTGTTTTCACCCAATGTTGATCTGATTCCCGTTTTTCCTGACAGGCTTCAGCAGATAAAACGTTTTTCTTTTTTTTATGTTTTTTAGTCTTAGTTGGAGTCTTTGTTGTGCTGGGAGCTGGTCATTATTGGTGTTAGCTGACTCCATGTTGTGAGCTGCACAATTGATTCCAGAAATACAAACCACAATGCTGTCTGGCTACACTGTAGAGGGCAAGAGATTCTGGAGTGTACATAAACGTCACGGCCTGTGTAAGCAAATGGATTTTCCCATGAAATTTGTGCCGATTCCTTTACAGTGAGAACAATATACAAGCTGTTATAGGCAACTGAAAAAGTCAGCGAATGCCTCGTTTTTCTGGGTGAGGCTGCAACCTGTTCACACATATGCATTAAAAAGTGACTGGCAAAGGCAAAACCTTAATAATGCACATTTATCAGAAGTCCTTTTCTTTTGTGTGGTGCTTTGGACAGTGTAGGTTGCACATGGGTTGAGGTGTAATGATAAGTAATGTTAATTCTCATTCCAACCTGCTTATTGCGTTTGGATCTGCCCACACAAATGTTACACACACACACACACATATATATATATATATATATATATATATGTTCAACAAAAATATGAATGCAACACTTTTGTTTTCATTCACATTTTTTTTTTATTAA
>OMMV01036515.1:0-11648 GCA_900302635.1 Chatrabus melanurus | reverse complement strand
CGCTAGCACCATGCTGTGGAACGCCGTGCTGTGTTTGAGGTTCGCTACCCAACTCCGGTAACGTGATTTTTGCTGACGTTTGGCCAATTTTCTCGACTTTGCCCTGTGTTCAAAGTGAGATTGCGCCTTCACCGCATCCACCACACCACAGAACCATCCTGGGTCCTGGATGGCAACCACCCAGACAGACAACTGATCCATCCCTACCTCTTGAAAGAAACCATCCTTCTGCCGCAGTCAGTTGAAATGTGGGCGTCCCCTTGACCTTCTCCAGCTGCTGGGATCCTCAACACTGAGGTACCTGCATGCTGGATCATTCCCAGAGAAACGTGCCACATGGTTAAAATGTTGAAGCTCACGCTCCCTCATAATGCAAGTGATATTCCTCATCTTAGTCACCCTAAGTAACTGCTCATTTGACAAAGTCATTCCAGCAGTGCCCAAGGTCCTCCGAAGAGACCTTGTGCCAAAGACAGCTAGTCGTTGCCTCAGGTCACTGGTTAGCATCCAAGTCTCACACCCATACAGTAAGACAGGAAGCACTGGGACCCTAAAGACTTGGACTTGGAGATATAACTGAATGTTTCTACACTTTCACCACATAGACATACACCTTTGATGGCCGAGTCCAGTTAGTCATTGAAAGCCTGGATCTCTTGATCCAGGACAATCGCAAACCCAGATACTTTGTTTCCTCGCTCAGCTTCTCAAGTGCTGCAATCAGGGGATACAGAAATTTACCCAATCACACTTAATGGGGCAATTAGCTCTATCTCAAAAACTGGAAGAGAGTAACTAATGTTTCGGGGTAATTGCACCAGATTTCAAGCCAGTTTTTCTGTGTGAAATCTTAACACATTCCTATGTTGGCAACAGGAGTTGTAATGGAATCTGTATCTTAAAATCTATGGAAGGTAACAATTAACAGTTGCTCTTTCAGGTGCGATTGCGCCAAGCTGCTAGATGGCGGCGTAACACACTCAGATGAAAACCAATGAAAACTGTATGAGTGGTTGGAATGAGCTTCCATTCCTTTAATATTTTATACCCAGAGACTGGCAGTGTGGACAATTTCTAAATGATTTTGAAGCACCTCTCTGCAGCAGCAAACCGAAATCCACCAAACAGTTGCTAAGATGTTGGCCAAGGACCTGCAAAATTTCAAGTTTTACATAAAATTAGCAGAGTGGTTCTAATAGGTCCCATTTGGGGCTCTTTCCTTGTGAGGGGATAAAGAGGACCAAATGGGATCTTTCAGCAAGCCGGCTCTTTTTTTCAGTATGCTATTTCATTGGCTCTTTAAGGAGCAGGGGTTGAATAACATTACCCCAGAACTAAATTGCGCAACTCCCACCCATTCCTCCACCCCCCACAAATTGCCTGTTCTGATTACATTAATTCTTCCAGATGCATTTGATTTATTACCTCTGTGAACTGACAGAAGAGATGTGGAGGAAACGTGATTGCGTATGTTGTGCTCTTTGCACGTCTGTCTAGCAATCAAGGTATTTCAAAAAGTGGCAGATGGATTTCATGAAAATTTCGTCGAGACACAGTCCTCAGGCTCACGTTGCCGCATGTACCACACCAAGGAACCGCCTTGGGTCCTGGATGGGTAGTTGCCACCGTGCTTTGGAATTTTCCTTCTAGTCATCTCTTTTCAACTACTTACTTATGGAGACCTGGGTGAGGCTAATTGCATGCACCGTGAGGGAACATCAGCTGCGTTTGTATGGCTATGTGCCGTTTTTTTTCCCCCGTGCATGAGCCAGCATGCAGCTGAGAGAACCCAGTGACTGGACCACACAAGGGGGCATCTGCGTATTCCCTGGCTGTGGCAGATAGACCCTTACTTTCCGAAGTTACGGATGGACTGCAAGTGGCCACCGATAAGGCGCCAAAGCAGGTCCGTCACTTAGAGGATGCACCAAATGTAAATCTGTGAAAGAAAAATTAATAAACAAGTTTTCCCCACTGACTTGGTGATGAGTGTATAAAGGAATATGATGTTGATGAGATGGACCATGAACAATGATAATCCCATCAGCACAGCACTGCAAGTTAATCTCTCCAGTACTAACTGATGTGTGCATGCGTTTACGCGTCATGTGTAGGAGTCCATCTCAGACTATCCTAATTATCTGGCGTGACTCACATGATGCTAATTATCGCATCTGAGAACAATACTACGAACGAGCCAGAAAGCTGCAGACTAATGAAGTGATACAAGCAGTTTTTGTCTGTGTCATACAAACCTCACATAGAAAGACAGCAAGGAGGAAAGACAGAAAGGGAACAATGCTTCTCTCAGTCCGCATTAGACGGAGTTGGGAGATTTTGGAGGAGTCGTCAAGAGAGACTCCATCCGACGGCTCCAAGCTCAGCTATCTTCCTAACACAAAGTAATCTGGCTGTTCTCTGTTCTTTGTCATGTCTGGCCACAGTTCCGCGGCACTGTGGTCCGCTTCCACCGGCGTGGATTAAGCTCAGCTTTCCAAGAAAATTCTCGACTGAAGAATCATCTAGGTGTAATCCCTCTGTGAAGCCAGCCTTGTGTGCCACAGGACATTATACCCGTCACAATGACAATTACACTGCACTCACTGAAGATATGTGGAACAACTGCCAGTGTTGTGATGATCTCCTGCCTCGGGGTTTCTTTGATGTGAAATGAGACCGGTTCACTTAAGGTGACACCATGGGGCTACATCAACTTCTAATAGGATTTTAACCTCAGTGATTAAGATATTAAGAGCGATTAAGATATTATTACACCCTTTCACATATTTCTGTAATAATCTTATTGTTTTTCCAAATAGGTTCCGGCAATGATAGATTTACTGTACAACAAACACAAATAAGAACTATGACTACAACATGTAGCTGCACCAACTGTGCATCTCATCAGACACCAGTTTGTTCAAAGGTTCTCTTGCCTCTGGTTCTGAGATTTCAGCAAATTGGCTCTTTTTCTCGATGCTATTTTTAGGCAGTGGGAACAGCTCGCAGCTCTGAAGCATTGATGCATATTGGCTGTATGTAAGTGGCTTATTTTTCCCCACACTTAAACTGAGCTAGGGCAGACTATAAATCTACGAGAAGCATGAGCCACCTCCCAACTGAAGGTTGAGGGGATCAAATCCCTGTCTGTGTACCAAAGTGTCCTTGATTGGGACGCCGAACCCCAAATTGCTCCTTTAATCCGAATCTGGGTCTACAGACAGTCCCCAACCTGGAGATACCTTAAATGGGCTTGTCTTGGGATTGCAGCTCCATGCCTACAAGCATGTGCTGCTGCTAAGTAGGGTATTGCCGCATTCACTACCCTACAGAGTCACTCTGGGTCCTGAGTGGCAAGTACTCAGGCAGACTGTTAGTCTATACGTTAGAGTCGCTTTGGCTTCGTCCAGTTGCCGGAGTCCTGAGGACTGAAGCACCTGCATAATGAATCAATCACAGGGAACCGTGCCACAGGGCCAGACTGTCATAACTGACATTCCCTCACAATTCAAGTACAGCAGCTCCTATGGGTCTTCAAAAATAACTGCTCATTTGACACATAGTCATTCGAGTGGTACCCAAGGATTCTCCAAAGAGACGTTGCTAGCACCAGAGACATCCAGTCATCGTCTTTGGACACTGATTAAGGTCCACGTATCACAGGACCCACAGGATTAGCATTCCAGCCACTTTTAAAAAAAGCATTCCGCTAGCTCAAAACCACATGAGTGTTGAGGCTGATGTGCTGCCAAAATGTCATCCCGTAGGGACGCAGCAGTGTGTAACTACAGCGCATGCACAAAACTGAAAATGGAGAGATTATCAAGTGGCAACCTCCGGTGCTGAAAAATGAAGCCAATGTGGAATTGCCATATCTTGCAGTTCCTTGAATGGCCACGTGAGGCTGGCTCCAAAAACGAGTCACTCCCCATAGACGCCCATGTTAAAATCTCCGAATTTAGAGCAGAAACAAACATGTTTGCAGCCTGGTACAAAAAATGGTTTTGGTCTCTATAGCTACTTTTCTAACAAATATACGGGGGTGAACTTTTATATAATTCATTAGTTTAAGCTATTTTAAGTCATAAAGTAATGGATAATTAGGTGTGTGGACACTTTGAGTGACAGCTAGTGTGACGGAGGGTCCAGGGCCCCACGAGCAGAGGCTGCTAGCTGTTTGTCCTTTCTTTGCATTTTATTACAAATATCTGAGACAATATGGCTTGCTGTGCTGTTAATTGTACTCACGAGCCATCTAAGAAGTTGGTGCTCCAGTATTTACATTTAGTGAAATTTTACCATTATTTAATTTGCATGTTAGTGCCCTTAGCAATAATTAGCACGTATCAATAGCTTCATGATGTTAGCTACATTGATGGTGCCGTGGTTATGGAAGCTATATGCCGGTCATGCCGGTATATGAAGCTGCCCCATTTCAGCTTCAAACCTATGGGTGATGTCAAGGAAGGTTTTCCCAGTATGTATATATACTGTCTATGGAGATTACAAACAAAAAAAGGGGGGAAGGGGAGGCAATAGGCCAGAGAGATCACACAACCGAGCAAGTAGCACTGCGTTTCAACCACACAGAGAGCGCTGCCAGGAGAGGTGTTGAATAAAAGCAAAACCAGCAATAGAAAACATACAAATGTGGGGCAAATTTTGGCATATCTCCTATGGACAATAAATTAGCTGTGGATCAGTAATGGAGACAGAATGCAACAGACGTGCAACTGTTATGCATCTCTAGAAACCTGTTCAAGATGGCTATTTCTTCAATTCTGCTCTGTTCCTTGCTGAGAACAGTCTTTTCCCACACATTTTTACTTGTCATCCCACCCCAAAGCTACAACCCTTTGCTGACTGAATTTTGCTGAAATGTTCCTTCACATCTTTGATCCATCAAGCCCGAAATAGAGCATTAACAATCACACACTATTTGCCATCCAACAGCCAATATTTGTCAAAACAGAAAGTTCCACTTAACAGAGGAGACGTTCTGTTCTGCTGCCTCGTTATCTTGTCCTCAATACAAACACAGAGCAGTTCTCCAATTTTGGTGTCCGTCCAACTGACAGGTAGTTTATAGAGTTGTATTCAATCTGAGTTTCACAAAAATGCCATGTGTGCTGGACTCTGATCTATTATTCCTTAATGTATCTCTGTGATTGCATTTATGTAGACTTGAGCTGAGATGATGGAATTTTTTTTTTTTTATCAGTTCCTGCCTTCACAGAAATGTTACTTGAAGTATATACTAGCCTGACAGCAGGGTCAAATTATGGCATGTAAGAAACGGCCTTAAAGCTTGTTCTTTGTTATCCTCTGCCTGCCTGAAGAAAGCATCGGAGGCTCATATAGTCCAGAGCACCTTCCGCCCGCATAAATATTTGCTACTATGCCTCCAAGGCCCTTAGGCGCACGCTAACCAAACTTGTTACATGGGTAGTCCCAGTGGGGGAAATGATCAGCACAACAACAGTGACATTATTTGCATATTAATTAGGCCACAGGGTTAATGAGTCAGGTCAGATCTGGGAGAATTCACTGGTGCCACGCATTGCCGCGTCCACCACACTAAGGAACCGCTTTGGATCCTGGATTGCAACCACTCAGGCAGGCAACTGCTCCATCTTCACCTCTGCCGCAGGCAGGTGAAACATGGGCGTCCCCTTGGCCTTCTCCAGCCGCTGGGATCCTCAACACTGAGGCAACTCCATGCTGGATCATTCCCCAAGAAATGCTCCACATGGCCGCAGTGTTGTTCCCTCACAATGCCTTCGATACACCTCAGCTTAGTCTCCCTAAAGCCCGTATCTCACCGGGCTTGTGACTGATTGGCAAATGAAACGAATAGCTATTCGTCTAATTTGGCTCTTGGTCTAAATTTAATCTGAAATTATTCTCTAAGCAGTCTGAATCAGTATCCCCATTCACTGATTAGTTGCTTGCCTCAATTTCGTTCGCCTGCAGATTTTCAACCCTGGTGCAGAACGAATGACTGCTTATTCTCGCTCACTTGTCGCTAACTATTCTCTAACTAGTCTTTTTACTCACCATGGAGTCTTCAATAGACCACTACCAAGCCGCCCCCCAGTCTGTTTCAGTTGTCTCTTAAAGTAATTTTTTTAAAGCCGCACTTCAGAGAGAGAGAGAGAGAGAGAGGAAAAAGAGAGCGATACCGCACGCACACATACACACAGAGAGACGCAGCAGGATGGGTTCATCACGGACATTTCTTTAACTTCCCCCGTACACAAATCAATAAATATTCCAATAGTTGGAAGTCAATATTTACTCAATGCGACAAGTATCTCCATAACATATGTGCAATAACAACGCTGCGAGCGCACGCCCACATACACTCAATAATATTGCCCAGGAGTCACTCCACAGTGGTCAGTAGAAAGAACGGCTGCCCAGTTTGCCAAAAACTTCAAATCAGTCTAGCAGTCATCTAAAAATTCAGTCGTCACAGTTGCCAGACAGTCTTTTCTCAATGAGATACAAGCCTTACTGTTCATTTGACACAAAGTCATTCCAACGGTCTTTCTAAATATCTCGTATATACTTAAAAAAGACTGGGCCAAAATTTTTACCTTAGTATGTGACCTTTGATGTTTGACCTTTTCCCCTCCAAAATCAAATCACTTTTTCCTGTGCTGACCCTCAATCGTTCAAACCTGCTTGACACTTCAGTCCACTCACTCAAAAAGGCAAAGGGCTTTTTCTCTTGCTGGTACTACTTTCAACAACAGCTTCATGAATGTGACAAAATGATATGAATGTGACAGTCATGGTGCGAGTCTGTAAGGAGGATCAGGTCGGCCCACAATCCACACTTGATCCACCATAGGCTCTCTGTATCTGTCGGCGTTTGTGTTCCTCTAACTGCTTGTTTGAGTAAGTTATCTTGATCAGATTCTCAATTACAAAGACGAGTGTCTCTCCAGCGCTGTATACACAAACATCCACACAAACCCACACAGGCCAGAGGCAGCAGCCACTTCATTTCCTAATCCATCCCCTCTCCCCGGCAACCCCCGTATCCCACTCTGGCCTCCCCAGCACTCAAGCCTCAGTTGCTATAGCAACCTCATACAAGGCTACCGACAGCCAGAAGGCTAATCATGCCCTTGCAACATCTGTCAGAAGTAAGACACACTGATGCACCCCCCCGGCACTCAGACACAGATGTGCACATATCCTTACACATACGCACTCATGCATCTTTGCACGTGCACACCGACGCGTGGTTGCAAGCATAAACTTGCACGGAAATTCAAAGTTGAACTCAAGTTTCTTACCTTTGCTCATGGTGCATGCTGGAAGTTTAATTTTCAAAGTGGGAGCTGCAAATGAAAAGTTAAAGAATTGTCGGGTCAGTTTGCACAATTTATCTGCAAAACAAACAAACAAGCAGTTGATCACATACAGCACATTATTTGCTTGAAGTGAGCTAATCATGTTTCCAATAGAATCATGTCTGCTGGTTTGCTGCCACCTGTAGGCCACACTTGGTACTCCAGCAGCACAAAGTCTGCACACTGACATGAGAACATTAAATCAAATCACACTTAATTAATCTGTCAGAAACACAATGAAACAAAGTTCTTTTTGCAGGGGAAGCATACATGCTGTGTTTGTCGTGCACAATTCAAAATCAATCCCCTCTGCAGCAGCTGTCCTTTCAGCGTACCAAACGTGCACCTCCCAGTGAGGCGCTGAACTCTCCTCAGTATGCTCTCTGCAACATCTAATGCTTCTTTCAAACAGTTTGATGGTTTCTTTTGTTTTGTGAAGATTGCACACAAACTCTACCTCAGACGGGAAAGTGCTGCTCACAGCCGTGTGCGGCCTTACGTTGCAGCCTTTGCATCTTTTATAACAAACTGAAAAAGGGGGTGAGCGAATGCTTTATATTTAGAATGGTGACGCCATGCAAACCTGAACGCTAACATGAGACGAAAGCTCAGCAATGCGTTGGAGAGCTGCATACTCAATAATGTATCAGAGGCAGCGTTTTAAAAACAGCTGGGGAGCGGCGCTCTGTCTGTCCCTTTGCACGGAGTTCTTCCCGTCTGTCCGCTGTGATGGCGGCAGATTTGCCACTCCTACGGGAGAGCTGATGTTTGCTAAAACTTTTATCCTGTCTATAGCATCCTCGTGTCTCAGAGGATGGTTCTCTCTTTACTCTTTTTCTGTAGTTCTTTCTCAGTGAACATGACATAGCTTTTAAGCAAAATAAACTTGGTAAAGATTGTCGTAAGCCATCCCCAAAGAGATTTCTGGACAGGTTGTATATTCTTGAATTTGGCCTCAAATTATTCTCAACATACAAAACTGGGTCTCGGCAGCATTATGTCACTATAAGTTGAAAGATTGATATTCAGTGGAACAATTTTGCTCGTTTCTAAGGTACAGGGGTCACTTCATTAAAGGCGGGTAGCTCAGTGGGATAAGGAGTTGGACTACCAATATGTAGACCTGGGTTTGACGCCTGGTCACGCTGTCTGTGTCCTTGGACAAGATACTTTATCTGCATTGTCCCAGTCCACCCAGCTGTAAATGTGTACTGGCCGTGGCTGGAGAAGTAACCTGCGTCGGACAGGTGTCCTGTCCAGGGGGAGTCGTAGACTCTCACCTACGTCAAGGATAAGCACCGGCACCAATAATCCTCCCGGCCTACGTAGGACTAACTTAAAACATTAAAATAGGAATTTCTGGTCATTTTCAGGAGAAAAAAAAAAGTTCAAATGGATCCAATAGACACTTGGGGTCACCAAGTAGTTTAAGGACCAAAATCTGCTTTGTTGCTTCAGTGTTTCCTTAGAGACAGCAAGGGGTGATGTCATTTGGTTAAAACAGGCATTTCCAATTATTTTCATGAAAAATATTCAATTTGTGGCCCTGCAATAGGCTGGCAGAATGTACAGGGTGCACCCCGCCTTTCGCCCAATGACTGCTGGGATAGGCTCCAGCCCCCCGTGACCCTTAACAGGACTAAGAGGGTTCAGAAAATGAATGACTGAAAAATTCAATTTGCTCAAATACAAACTTTGGGTCAGCCAGTGATTTAAGGCCATATTTCTGTTCTTTAGCCTCAGTGGTTACTGAGATACGAAGAAGAAGTACAAGTAAGTTCTACATAAGCCCTGAGGCCCATTTGTATCAGTGTTTGTACCAGTGTTCCCTCTGGATGGGACACCGGTCCATCGCAGGTTACTGTCCCAGCCAAGGCCAGTACCTATTTACAGCTGGGTGGATTCACACAATGCAGATAAAATGTCTTGTCCAAGGACACAGACAAGGCAGCGTGACTGTGAATTGAACCCAGGCCTACATATTGGTTGCCCAACTCCTATCGCACTGAGTCAATATCCAGTTCCAGGTCCAGTTAAGTTGGATATAGTCCCTGAGGCCCATTGGTGCTCATCCCCGGATTCTGTAGCATGAAGCGAATGAGAGTCTCAGACTCCCCCTGGACGAGATGCCGGTCCATCCGAGGTTACTTCCCCAGCTAAGGCTAGTACCCATTTACAGCTGGGTGGACTGGGACAATGCAGATGAAGTGTCTTATTCAAGGACACAGACAGGTAGCGTGAGCAGGAATCGACCCCAGGACTACATGTTGGTTGCCCAAGACCTATCTTACTGAGCTACCTGCTCTGTTGTTACTGAGATATGGCAAGGTGTTAATTTAATTGGGGTCAAATGTTAAAACAGGCGTTTCACATCATTTTCAGGAAAAATGTTCAATTGGAAAATAAAAACTTTAGGTCCCTGAGTAGTTTAGTAAGGCCAACATATGCTCTGTAGACTCAGTGGTTCGTGGAACACAGTAAGGGGCAATTTCATTGATGTTAGAGGCCAAAACAAGGTATTTAAGTGCATTTCAAGGAAATATTCAATTACATCACATTGAAACTTGGGGTCTCAGTAATTTAAGGGAAGTATCTGCTCTGTACCCCCAGCTGTTACTGAGATACAGTAAAGGCTGTTTCATTGGGGTCAAAGGTCAAAACAGATATTTACAGTAATTTTGATGAAAAATATTTAATTGTATCAAATGGAAACTTGGGGTCGCTGATTAAGTTAAGGCCAAGATGTTCTCTCTAGCCTCACTGAGTATTGCGATACAGTGAGGAGATCAAATCCAGGTCAAAGGTCAAAACTGGTTTTGAAAATCATTTTCATGAAAATTTTCAGTTGGGTCAAATTGAAACTTGGGCTCTCTGAGTAATTTAAGGCTATGCTTTGCTCTATAGCCTCATCCTGGGTACTGAGCTTGAGAAGGGGCAATTTCATTGGGGTCAAAGGTCAAAATAAGCATTTTCATGAAAATATTCAACTGGATCAAATAGAAACTGGGGGACTTTTAAAGGTTAAAACGGGGATTTGCAGTCATTTTCACACAAAAATAATCAATAAGAGCAAATACAACCAGTAACTTCAGGCCAAGCTCTGCTCTCTTGCCTCAGTAGTTAGTGAGAGCTGAGTAGAGCCTGATTTTTGTTGTTTTTCACCTGTCACCATGGTAATGTTCCAGTTTCTGACAAAATGCTCCACTGGAGCCCATTGAAATATGTATCGACTTGTATCTTACAAATAGGTTATACCAGAACTATGACTGTACCACCAGCGGCTCCGTAGACACGGTACAATGCCCATAAATGTGTGCACGGGTGGGAGGAAGGTCACTATGTGCCATTTTTTTTAAAATTCAGTTTTTTAATTCATCCTTTAAAAAAAAAAATTTTGTCCCATAGTTATTCAGCCGGTGAAATAACGGTGTCAGTATGCAGGTCTTGTAATCGCAGATAAATCTGTCCTGGAACAAATCTGCTTCTGACAGTAAGCGAAAGCCATCTGTGTGAACGTTTCGTGAGCTTGAAGATAATCATTACATACCTTTTTCAGTACACAGGTGCACCGTGCTGCTTCATGCTTGAGCAATGAAAGAATAAGAAATCTCCTCAGAATTCTCCTGGGAAAAAAAAGGGAATGAAAAAGGGGAGCGGGGAAGGGAAAAAAGTAGGAAAGGGATTAGGAACAGAGCCTTAGCCTTTCAGAACTCAGTTCTCTTAAATCCAACTCTGGATTTCAGCTGATTTGCCTTGTGTTTGTGTGCGCTTGCACGTGCACGTGCATTGGTGTGTGGATGTACATGCGCGTAAGTGTTTGTGCCAGAGCACTGAGATCGAAGCTTCCGGGGCACATCCCGCGTCGAACTGCTGCAGCGAAGCTGCTCCGAAAGCAGGCTGGGTCAAACGGACAGCCTGCGCTCAACTCCTAAACTGAAGGCCTTTAAAGCTTCTAAGGCTTTGCTGTTATCTACTTACAAACCGGGCTGGTTGCGAGGGGATGAGGGGTTGGAAAGCTGGAGTGAGAAACACACCTCAATATGATTCTTTGACAGATCAAAGGGGTCACATTAGGGCATGTGTGAATTTTAGCACCTTCAGATGCCTGTAATCACCCAATGTCTATTGAAGGCATTGATACAAAAATTGGTCAGAGTTTGCGGAATAAGACAACATTAAAAAGCATATTAACATATAGATTTTGTCATCATAACATCTAGGACCCTATCTTTGACAGTCTATGGCGGACAGTCTAAAGGCTCATTTATGCTCCATGTATGTACG
>OMMV01036508.1:0-10583 GCA_900302635.1 Chatrabus melanurus | reverse complement strand
TGTCTGTACCAGCTGACCACTAGTTCTGATGGCTGTGCAAAATTTCATGAGTTTTCGTGCGTGAGAAGGGCCTCAAAAAAGGCTGAGTTTGTGAGAAAAAAACCCCAAAATAATAATAATAATAATAATAATAATCCGGATCACCACCAAAATCTAATCGATTGGTCCTTGGGCCATTTCCCACTTATCCTGAAAATTTCATCAAAATTGGTCCATAACTTTTTGAGTTATGTTGTGGACAAACAGACAAACAGACAAACGCCGGCAAAAACATAACCTCCTTGGCGGAGGTAATAAGGAAATCTATCAAATAAATTGCATGACACATGCACCAATTCAAAAATTCAGTGACCGGACTAAACTATACCCCCCGCCCCCCCCAACCACCACCAAATAAATGCATGCTTGCTTGCTACAGCGGATGTTATGCCATATCTCAGGAACTGTTAGTTATTTAATTTTTGTGTCAAATATCTGCAAGATGCAAGTTTCTACAGGCTCTCATGGAATAATTTGTCTGAAATGGAAGCATTACCATAGTAACGGCCAAAAACAACAAAATTCATCCACTATACAGATCTCACTAACCACTGAAGATAGAGAACAGATGTTGGTCTTAAATGACTCAGGAACCCATGTTTCTATTAGACCCACTTTAACGGTTTCCCCCAAAATTACCAGAAATTCCTGTTTTGACCTTTAACCCAAATAAAACCCTTTATTTTAGCCTGTAAATACCTGCTTCCGTGCCTGTTACTTTAAATGGAGACTTGCTGCTGCTTACCATGCATATGCTGCCCTCAGATAGGGGACGTCTCATTGGGCATCTCACAGAGCCAGCAGGAGTTCAAATGCGGATGTTTGTTACGTATGTCACAGATGTCTAAAATGATGCTTCCAGCCTAAATTTTGCTTTGAATGGGATAATTTCTCCATGCCCAATCATGAAACCTTAACTACTACTATTAAAGGGAGGTAAAATCAGATTTTGCACACTATGACCGCTTTAACTAAACCCTAAGAGATCTTCAGTGACATGGAAATGTCCTCGTTGCATCCCCTGACTTGTGCTTTTCAAACATCATTTCACTCAATTGCAGTGTTTTGTTTTTTTTTGTCTTCATGGTGTCGACTTTGCCAAAATCCTGACTCATAACAAGTTGGATCATCCGCACATATGCATATTGAAATTACAATCAATTAAAACCACAATTAAACACAGTTCATCAACATTTTACTAACTATGTGGCTGTAAAAATGACAATTTGGTTGTGTTGTATTAAAGGAGGTGAGTCCTGATGGGCTCTGTGTTTCGGCAGTACTTTTTTATGCTTTTCTACAGAGTTTTTCTAACTGTTTTACAGATTCTCCCTCACTCACCGAACACCAGGTGATCATTCAGTGCATCCAATAATTCGGGAAGTTGAAAGCGGGGGCTGATGTCAAAGCATTCTGGGAAACTGCCTCTGTATGCAGTCTGCCGCGAGGAGGCGGCCAATGAAACGGACAGACTTACAAATCAACTTGTATGCAATGAAAGTAATTTAATTGAGACGGAGAGGACAACATGACCCCCCCACTCTTCAGGCAGTGCGTCTTCAGGTTACAGTCCTGCTTCAGTGAGGATCACAGTGTGGTTTACTCATGATGACTGATAAATGAAAATAAACAGCCCCCATCTTAAACGCAATGTACTTTATGGAAACCATTTATTTGGTCATTTTTCATTTTCCTTATCGAACTCAGCCTCGTGTACTAGACTTATGTGCACGCTGGCTTTATCATCAAGATTTATGCACAGTCTTAAAAGTGCTGTAAACAGTTCCACAGCTGCAAACATAGGTCGGCTGCTTTCACCCTTTACTGTACATAAAATAGAATTAAAGAACCACACCGGCTATTTTGCATGTGCGAGTCCAACAACATGTACAATTTGCATACACGCTATGTTAGTGGCAACTGTTTTCCAAAACATAAAACTGGAAACTCCATAATGCTCTGGGTTTCACTTTAATCTATTGCACCATTAACATTAAACATGAACTCATCCTTCCTCCGCTGTTATAATTGCTAATAGTAATATATTACCATCGCAATGATGAATTCTAGTGTTCATCAGTGATGGGTTCTGGCTCCGACACTGTTCAGTGCTTGCATGGACTGGGTGTTGGGTAGGGCCAAGGAGTCCAGCAACTTAGGTGCCTTTGTCAGTGAGGAAAGGTTCACTGACCTTGACTTTGTGGACGATGCTGCTGTGATCTTTGCCGATATCAAGGCATGCCCTGATTGCAGCACTTGAGCTCCTCTCGCTCAGCTTCTCAAGTGCTGCAATCAGTGCATCCCTTGAATCGGAGCATCCGAGGTTTGCGATTGTGTTGAATCAAGACTAAGATCCAGGCTTTCAATGACTTGCTGGACTCAGTCATCAGAATTGTATCTGTTTTTGGTGAAAGTGTTGAACTTGTTGATAGATTCGCATATCTCACCAGTGACATTCATGTCTCTGGGTCCTCAGCCTTTGAGATTGAGAAACACCTGGGAAAAGGTTATGGAGTCATGACCTCTGTCGCTCGACAGAGGTGTTTGGCCACGCTGATAGATTTGCAGGAGAATGAAGGTCCAAATCTTTAGGTTCCTGGTGCTTCATGTCTTACTGTATAGTTGTGAGACCTGGATGCTAACCAGTGACCAAAGGCGATGACTAGACCTCTTTGATATTAGGTCTCTTTGGAGGACCCTTATGTACTGATGTAATGATTTTTTGTCAAACGAACGGTTACTTAGGGAGACTCAGATGAGAAGTATCACTTGCATTGTGAGGGAGCATCAGCTTTGACACTTTGGCGATGTGGCACGTTTCTGTGCGCATGATCCGGCACGAAGATATCTGAGTGTTGAGGACCTCAGCAGGCCAAGGGGATGCCTACGTTTCACCTGGCTACGGCAGATAGATGGTTATTTTCCATTCCGACTATCTATCTATCTATCAAAAACTATAAAAGTGAAATATTCTAGTTCAAATGAAGTGAAAAAAATTAATCTAAATCAATTTAATAAATGTAATTTTGATTAAAGGTTTTACAGAGGAACAACACTATCTTACAGATTTTTTCCCAAATTATTATGATCAAACACTTTCAGTAAAGCTATGGCACTAAAAGTTCAGCAACCTTAAAATTCCAATGAACAAATGATA
The DNA here is from genome assembly GCA_900302635.1 of Chatrabus melanurus. Lineage (NCBI taxonomy): Eukaryota > Metazoa > Chordata > Actinopteri > Batrachoidiformes > Batrachoididae > Chatrabus > Chatrabus melanurus. Next base: position 7,387 of record OMMV01036508.1, on the reverse strand, counting down.
ATTTGTTAATGTGGACATAAACCTTTATATAATGAGATACATATGTATTATTTTAAATATGTAAAACTATGGTTAAAAAAATTTATTTTCAGTGAAATTAGGATTTTTTTAACAGTGTAGGCTTTTCGAAAGCCAAGGAATATTAAGTTCAAATATGCAAAGTGGCCAATATTGTCCATTAAACCACAATTCGGGAAGGATACCGGCTACATCAAGCTGCTTATCTCCAATTTTGTTTCCTCTGTTAAAACTTCATTCCGACCATGAAAACAGGCGCTCACATCTCCGTGTTATTTCATTACGGCTTTAACAAATCACACAAATAGCTTCCCTCGGGGGAACAAAAGCAGCCAAGTGAACGCACAAACACACTTATGGTCACCTTGTTCTCATTGTGTTCTCGTCTCACGCGTCTTCCCGGTTTATTTGTCTTGTTTCGCTTTCTGATGGTGTTGCTTTGGATTTTTTAAATTTTTTGTCAAGGTAACCTTCCGGGGGTTCAATCTTGTTGTTTCACAGTGGAATAAAGATTGTGTTTGTTTGTTGCTTCCACTCTGAGTAATCACATGTAAACACACATAGAAGTGCAAGCACATGCATGGAATTTTAATTGTATTTATTTAGTATGTTTATTGTGTTCAAGAAGCAGACACTAAGCTCCTTTGCTTGCCTCGGCCTCCTCTGAGTGTTCGGCACGGTGTCATCAATAAGCCGCTCAGTCTGTCAATGAGCGGCGGAGAAACATCAACTCGACTAAAACAAACGTACTCAGGGATCAATTAATGGGGATTTGCCAGCAGTGAGGATAGTGGGTGCACGTGCACTCATTTAGGTTTTTGCACATTTGCACACACTGCACGTGTGCTGGCACCAACAGGAGCCGAGATTAGACTGGGAGATTAGACTGGGACCAAATCAGGTTTATGATCTCACAGACAGTGATCTGTGTCTCACAGATAGGCGATGTAATAAGTGTTTATCAAATGGAAAGAAATTTTATCTGAAATGTAGGAAGGTGCCAGAAGATGCAGCGATAGGACACGACGCTAAAAACACAAGGGATTTCTGGGATGAAAGAACTTAAATATTTATTCCAACTCAGAGAGTGTGATACCCGCACCTTCCATATTTGACACAGAGTCATGCAAATTAATGTATTCAGTGTTACTATACTATATGGTTCTGTGCGGCTTTGACATTTGATCAATTCTGTCCAGAATTGAACCACTTTATCTTTGACTAACATGCAAACCTTTCCACCATGTTTAATCCATATTGGCTCTAAACTCTTTGAGTTAAACAGTTATGACCATGCGTTTGACCTTTCAATGTCACCCAAGCTCAGTGGATAGGAGCTGGACTGCCAATAATGCAGACTTGGGTTTGATTCTCAGTCACAATACCTGCCTGTGTCCTTTGAAAAGACACTTCATCTGTATTGTCCCAGTCCACCCAGGTTTGCCTGGGGAAATAACCTGTGACAGGCTGGTGTCCCGTCTAGTGGGAGTCACAGACTTTCATCTGCTTCACGCTACAGAATCCAGGTATAAGCACCAGCACCAATGGGCCTTCGGACCTATACAGGACTTACTTCTTCTACTTCTAATCCTTTCTGCACTCAGTCGAGATCAGACTGATCATTTTATCATGATAAACCAAAAGTACCTTCAAATAAATAGGGACTTCATTGAATTGTCTCAGTTTAGCCAGCTGTAAAATGGGTACCGACCTTTGGCTGGGGAAGTAACCTGCGATCGTCTGACGTCCCATCCAGGGGGAGTCATAGACTGCTATCCTCTTCATGCTATGGTATCCAGGCATAAGCCCCGGCCTGATGGTCCAAATTAATTTTCTCCTCCAACATCACCATGATTGTGCAAAAACTACGTGGCAACTAGGGGTAGTATATATTTCAATTTCATTGTCATTCTAACCAAACCGTAATAGTTGTTGGACTACAAATTTCTAGACCTGGGTTTGATTCACCATCACGCTTCCTGTTTGTGTTCTTGGACAAGACACTTCATCAGCATTGTCTCAGTCCACCCAGCTGTAAATGGGTACCGGCACTGGCTGGGAAAGTAATCTGGGAAATTTCAAATAAATTGTTTTGAATGCTTGGTCTCCATAATAACGGGCAAACAAGGTTGACATCCATTGGATGCTATAACATATGTTGCCACATAACGTGAAAACTGGGGTTGGGACTACTAATGAAAATCATTATCGACTACTTGGGTATCATTAGTTGTCAAGTAGTCAACTACGGTAAATAGACTAGTCTTGACAATAAATTAATAAGGTTAAATCTAAGCAGTGAAACTTCAAACTGACTTTCATAAAAAAAAATTATAACTACAAGTTGAAAGCATGGCATTAACTCAGTGAACTACATGGAAACAATGTTTGTGGTACTACTCTCCCCAACTCTAAAGAGAGTCAGGTCCCCATTCACTGCTGGGTTGATCCCTGTCATCGGTGAAACAATCTCTGCAAGAGTACCCCATCTCTGTTTTTGATAGCTGGGCAGCTATAAGACAATTAGTCAACGAGTCAGGTACTAGCTAGTCATACTTGATTATTACAACTAGTCGTCCCAACCCTAGTGAAAACTAAGAAAATCAGATGGTGCAAATAGTTCATTTTAAAAATGCTATTAGCTCAACCAATAATTTGCATCACTTCATTCCAAAATTGGAGCAACTTTTTGACCCCTGTACAAACTGAAATCGGCCTTTGGTGCCATTTTTATTGTGTTTACCATAAAACTATAAGTGTCCAAACTATAGGTTTTTTTTTTGGAATCTTTATGATCAGACAAATAATGTTGTATGCTTTTCAACATGATTGGAGTATTTTAAATTTTGACCTCTGTGTAATCCTCAGGGATGCTTATCATACATTTTTGTATAGGCTATGGGATACTAAGGCTGGATTGTGAGTGTTGTTTATTCATGTTAGGTGTGTGACATGTGTGCCAAGTTTGTTCAAATTGGAGTAAAAAAATTAAAAAATGAATAAATAAATCAAAATTTTGACCGTTGACCTCAATGACCTTGACTTTTGCTGAAACTAACTCTTTAAGGGTAATTCCAGGGTTGACCAAGTTTAGCAGAAATCAGACAAAGGACCTGGGAGAAGAAGGGAAACAAACAGACAGACAAATGTTTCTCAAATTAAGGTATCATACAAGTGACACAAAACCACAAGTTTGGTCAGCAAAGTTTGAATAAGCTGTAACTTTTATTGCACATTCTTGTTTGGTCTTGCAATGACCTTTCACTTTTTGAACTTGACGACATCGGTCTCGACCAAACACTCAAGTCAGGAGTGGGATGAAGTTGCCCAGAGTTACTGATCACAGGTCAGATGTGCGCATTCCCTTACAGGTGAGATTTGAAGCATATAAGGAGGTCGTTCAGAACCTGAATCTGTGACGCTTCGGTCCAGATCTTTATGTTGACTGCATTACCCATAAGTCAAATTACAATCTAGAAATAAACACCTTCCCCATCACACAATTATACAGGCTATCATTGTTTGTAAGGTTTCATCTCATTTTCTTGTGTCAGCACCTGCAACATGCTTCAAATCTTCATTTTGGCAAACCACAAATAAATTAAAACACAGTCATATAACACAATGTGACATATTTTTAGGACGCTTACAACTTAAAGAAAAAATACATACAGTACCAGAAACCAAAAAAGAGAAAGAAAAAAGACCAAGAAAAGAGAAGCATTTGCATTTTTGTTTTCCCCTCATTTTTTTCTATGATTTTCTTGAAAAAAGATATACAGTAGCTAACTACCAATCACATATCACATGCAGATATAATACAACATAATCAGTTCACCCAGTTAGTGTCTGCAAACTACCAATCTAATCTATATCACAGAATGATTCTCTGGAAACTGGCAAACACTCAGCTTTTTGCGATATTTTCTCATAATAATAATTCATTTTACACGTTTCTCTGCGTACAAGCCCAGAGATCGCTACACAATCGACCCTGAAATGACTAGCCGAATTGAGAACTTTCACTTCGTATATGATCACATACCAGATGGTGTTGTGTTTTTTTTATGAGTGTTAAACACAAATCTCAAACACAGACACACAACACAAAGGTGCCTTGAAACGTAGCGTTAACGCAATTTCAGTAGCAAGTCCCCAGATTGAGTTTAGCGGTTTCCTGCTCCATAACTAAGGTCTCAGCATGCTACCACTGGCAGACAGACTATGTTGGAGAGAAAAATCCTGAACAAATGTCCTGGTTTCAATGTTGAATAGGGAAAGGGTTTCTTCGACAAACATTGTAACTTAGCAACACTGACCCAGCAGCTCTACCAGGCTTGTGCACTGATCGTCAGTCACCTTTTTTGTTGCACACTCGTGTTCATGTTTCACACCCTTTCTTCTATGCATGAGGCAAGAAGAGGTGCAACATAGGCCCCGAGGCCCATTGGTGCCGGTGCTTATCCCCGGATTCCATAGCGTGAAGTGGATGATAGTCTTTGACTCCCCGTAGACAGGATACCAGTCTGATGCAGGTTACTTCCCCAACCAAAGCCGGTACCCATTTACAGCTGGGTGGACTGGGACAATGCCGACGAAGTGTCTTGTCCAAGGACTCAGACAGGTAGAGTGATCAGGAAACGAATCAAGGTCTCCATATTGGTAAGATGGAGGCAAGACATCAGTAAAATGGTAAATGGATCACAATTATGAGGAAAAATGAAGAATTGGTTGGTAAAAGAGCCAATTGCTCATGTAATATGATCCCTTTTGTGAAGGATCCCCCATCCAAGTGTGATCTGTCTGAAACTCTATACACAGATGATGCTCCTCCTCCCAGGGTAGTCCTGTTTACACTACAAAAAGCATGGCTCAGTGCAAAAATGTCAAATGTATATGGGTTGAGTGCGGTCGACCTGATGCCAAATACAGCCAAGCCATCTTGATTCGACGTGCGCTTGTTGAGCCAAATGTGGCACACTTCCTGAGTGCACTGTGGTTAATATTTTCCTATTGCTGTAATGCAGACATATTTGTGTTTGTCTTCTTACTTAATTTTCAGATATTTAGAAAAAGTATTTTTGTTCGGGCAGCTTGATACAATTTTGAAGTACGTGAGCTACTGTCAGTCACTTTTCACTCTCTCTCGTTTAAGTGTAGTTTTTTCCGGAACAGGTCAAAACTGTCTTTATTAGTCAAATTGCATTTACTAATTAAAATATAAACAATGCAGAGGAGAGTGAAGAGATGTAGACATGATATGAACATGTACATGATCAGACAACAGGACAAAACTGTATTAATCTGTCCTGTTCTGGAGTACCGGACTTTCCATCGGATCTAATTATTAGGGGTGGAAAAAAATCTATACTCACTATGTTGCAATTTTTTTAATGATATAAAATCTATTTTTAAAATCAAGACTAGATATAATTGAAATTCAATTGCTTATAGATGAGGTGGAAAGACTGTAGTGCCACTTTTAGTCAGCAGAGGACGCAATATATTTGTTGTAGACCTAATCTGAGTATTACGTGAGGTCACCTGTGTTTCAAGCAGACACAAGGAAATAAAAATAATGGCGGATCGCATCGGGGATCAAATTCAGCGGTTATGAATATGGATTTTAAGTAGTGTCAGCCACAGAGTCTTTATTTATATGTGAGTGTGAATGTGAGCGCTCCAGGTGAGTTTGACGATGCTGCTCAGCTCAGAGCAGCTCAGCGGTGGTGCTTAACTCAGCGTCCAATTTTCATGCCACACACAGAAAGTTAATCTGAGATATCAAGAAGAGTTCGTCTGCCCGATGCACTGTGGTGCTTCAAAAGGTGTTTTATTTATTTAATTATGAAATATACAGTAGATGCTCGTGAAAATGTGATGCGCATTATTTTTGTAAATATGACTTATGATATAGTCTCCATCAACATTTTCCCATGGTCTAGTGTTACAAAAAGCATCAAAAATCACAATATATCATAATATCAAATCACAATACTTGTAAAATTGCACTTCTTAGCAATCACAATACGTATCGTATCAGGGAATCAATGTATCGTCCCAGCCCAACTAATTATCATTCAGTTTGTTTCAGAATTTTGTTCCCAGCCTCACGCTGTTTTATATCGCTTAATCACATGATTTCGGAGACCATCCAAAACGTGTAAACAGACTGATGCAGAAATGCAATGTGACTAATTTTATACAGAAATAACAAATCTCATTTCCAGGTACATTGGGTTCCGTAAATGTAATGAGCTCCGCATGGAAAAGGGGCTCACGATTGCCGTTATGCATGTGCCTGTGCACTATACAGCCAGCAAGGACTCTACCGTGGCAACTAATCCGCGTGGCTTGATTTGTTTTGAATTCAAAGTAGGCTCATCTCGGGCCGAGCTTAAACCGAGTCAGCATGACCGGAGCCTATGCTGAGACCTTTACGGCCAGGTCTACTCTGCCAACCCTGCCTTCTCTGCGACCCCCCACCCCACCAAAACAGGGCGGGAATGCAAAATAAATAAATAAATAAATAAAAATGTCAGGGCCAAGTGGGAGGTTTGACACCCTCCATCCTTCTGCTCTCTTTTAATGAGGCTCTGCTGAAATGTCAGGCCAATTAGCGGCTCTTTCTCTGACATTTAAGTGGCAGATACCAAACAAACACCCGAGGAGTCCACTGCAAAGACGGAGAGTTGGTGACCTACCAGGGTCAGGAATTGCTGGAGATTGAGGATGCATTAGAGAATATGTGAGATATTAATTTTTTTAAGTCTTGGAATATGTTTTACTGTGATAACTTTTAGTTCTTTGCATGGATTGGAGACGAGGCCGCATGCACATACGAGATACAACCACACACATGTACAACAACAATCAGGAGCAAGACGGCGATGAGCACTCCCTCAATTGTCATTCACGTTAAATTCTATTTTTCTCTGGTTAAAGGGTGTCCAAAAGCAAAAGCTGAAGCACGGCTGCACCATCTGGTATGTAAATCGTGTTTTCTTCCTCTCGCACGCAGACACACACGTTAACATGAGAGTACAGAGAGAAAAAGAGAAAAGGGGCGACTGACCGTCAATCTATTCATCAAAGTCTGTATAGAGCAACGTGTGACTTTTTTTTTTCTCCAATAGCAATCAATATCCATCTACGCAACAGTGAGCTCTAAATTTAACCACAACAGACGGAAAGAAAGTGAACAAGCGAGATAAAGAGAGAGAGAGACAGAGAGAAAGAGAGAGCACAGCTCCAAGTAAATTACAATCATGTTGCATTAAAGTGTGAGCAACGACACAGTTGAAAGAAAGGAGGAATGGAGCAGTGAGTATATGAATGGCAGTGTGCGCTGCCCATCTATTAAACATTA
>OMMV01036505.1:0-11727 GCA_900302635.1 Chatrabus melanurus | reverse complement strand
GCATTAGTTGCCGTCCCAAAGTCGTCGCTGACAGCTTTGGGACGAGCCCTAAATTAGCCTGCATAGACTTGAATGGGCCGATTCTGGATTTTCAAAGGAAAGGACATAAATATGTTTTTCTGGGTTTCACTTCGGTTGCTAAAACACATCTGTGATCATCTCCAAGCAGGTAAACTACGCTAAGCGACGCCACTATAGAGGGTATAATGCTCAGATGTGACTGCAGAGGTACATTTGATTCCCACCCCAAAACGGACCATAAACATAAATAAAAGCACGATGCACACATTGCATTTAAACAACTCAGTCTGCATCAACAACCAATACGCAGAGGAACTATATTCATGTTAATGCTCTGGGAAAATGCTCATACAAAAATAAAACACCTCGGCCAGCATAAAGAATTTAAAGATGAAGCACGAAGTGCAAACGGTGTGGAACGGAAACGACCTGCACTCGCACGGTGAAGCAAAATGAACGTCGAGCGTCTCTCCAGTCACTGAAAGCTAGAGGACAGTTTTCACATTTAGAAACATTCTTTTTTTTTTCCCCCTCTCTTTTTTTCTTTTTACACTTCATAAATAAGGCACCTGGTCACAAGTCACAAATTCACAACGTGTTTGGAAGACAGGCTGGAAATACAGGCTGTCGACTCGCTGAAAGAACAAAAACCAACCCGATCTGATCTCCCCTGTGATGCCGTGCTCTCTGAAGGCCGACAGCAATTCAGTAAATACATTTTATCCAAAGCGTATCCAAAACTGGCCAAAAAAAAAAAATAATAATAATAATAATTTGCTGTCACCTTGTCCATCATCAAAGACTTAGATTTGTTACGGCAACCTTCATAATGAGGTTTGGCAGACGCCGTTCTGTCCGGTTGTGTGTCAGAAACATAAAAATCAAACCTACATCACAAAGGACTGGTGTGCCGTCCCTGAACACAGTTTACGCTCGGCACACAATCCATCACATTTGCATTCTTCAAGCATGACTGAATTTTAAAACTTCACATATTTGCTTCAGCTCGGGTCTGGGAGCGAACGCTGGTGCCGTGCGGCCATCACATGACGGTACCGCCTTGGGTTCTGGATGGCGACCACCCGGGCAGACAGCCGGTCCAACACCACCTCTCCTGCAAAGTTATTCTTGAAGAGTCTGGTGAGAGAGCCAAAATTTTTAATATCTCTGGTCTTTGTCAATATATTCCAGATGAAAGAAAGTCTTTCAAATGAAGATGATCTCCGCAGGTCTATTTCGTCAGTGATGTCCTGGTGCGTTTAGCGGGGGAATCCAAACGTTCCTGAGCTCTCCTTTTCGCCAACTTTGGAGTTGTACTTTGCGACAGTGGCGCCGTCCGATTTTTCTTTGGAAGGGATTTTGAAGTCGCACGTCTTGTTGTTGCAGGCGCCTCAGACTTCCTGACGGACTTGAGCGATCGGTTTTGTGCCTTCGATGATTTTGTGGCTTTCTTCGATGTAGAAGTGGGGCTTTCGCTCACTGAAACGCCTGCCTCCATTTTCCGCTGGGATCTCGTCAACACCTGGTCAGGTGACGTCTGAGCCTTGGTATTTGCGGACTGCTGGGGGTTTGCAGCAGCATTGTCAGCATTCCTCACATCAGTAGCAGGTCTTTTTGGCGATTCCTTTGGACCTTTTGTTGTATGCCCTTTACTCGCGGCACTTTTCTCAGCCTCTGCTTTTTCTGCATCACATTGTTTTTTGTCAACCTTGCTCCTGGACGTGACCGCGAGGTTTTGTCTGGACGTTTTAGGGGATCCCAGTCGTTGAGAACATCTCTTGGGCAACTGTATTTTTGACAGAGCTTTAGAAGCTCTACTGCCGCTTTGAGCCTTCGTGGCTTTCTCTTGAACGGGATGCTTTGGAGCCGTTTTGCCAGCCAGCGACTTCCTCTTTTTCATTTTTTCTGCAGACCCCTTCACGTGTTTACTGACGGAGAGGGATAATTTCTTTGCCTTCAGAGGCTGCTTCAGATTCGATTTGGAGCCAGATTTTGTGGTGCCGAGTGCCTTCCCTTTGTTGGCTTTCAGCGTTTTTGAGCTCTGTTTCAGCCTGGCGGTCTGCTGAACCTGCATCTTCTCTCGGATATTGGAGTATTTTCTCAAAATCCTTGCACTAGCTGGATTCTTTGACTTACTGGAAGATTTCTGATGTTCACTTACTTGCGCATTTGCTTCAGCGAAGGAGGCGTGTGATTTAATAGCTGTCCAATCGGCGCTGGAAGGCTCTCTCCTGTCTTTCGCTTTGACTGCATTTGGCTCTTGCTCCAGCGCTTTAGCAATTAGTTTCTGACTCTTGGGGTTGCTCTTCACGGGAGAAGCAATGGCAAATTTTTTCAAGTGTTTCTTTAAGCGCTCTGCCTGGAGACTTGGAAACACCCCTTGGGACATCCCTGAACCACCAGAAGAGTTGTGGAAACACATCTGAGTTTCTGATGGAAGTCGCGTATTTACTTTTTTGACGATGACGAGAGACTTTGTTTCAGTCGATTCGAGGAACCAGCGGCAAATACTTGTAAGATCAAAGCTGGTCATAAAGAGCATTTGAACTGGTGAGTATTTATGGTGGTCTGGAGATTTTGGTTTCCGTGCCCTGCGCTTAGTTTTCCATATAGCTGCCTGCCTGTCTGCTTTGTTTTTGGGTTTTGCTGCTGGTTGACCCTCTTTGTCTAACTGGACCCAGCCTTTCTGCAGTTTATCATATTTATTGTTCAGGTTTGCAATTAAGTGTTGGTTTTCTTCACTTGTCAGAAGCTCAAAGAACTTGTTTGCAGTTTGTTTTTGGGGCTCGGTTCTGGGTGCCGTAACAGGAATGGCCGAGCTGTGGGACATCCCAGATGTGACCGTCAGTGGCTTCACGTGCGCTTTAGTCATTTTTTCTGAAACTGATGTGGTAGCTGAGGCCACATCACTCAGTTTTCCAGCTACAAAACTGTCAGAGGACACACCGAGTTTTTGTGATCTCAAAGACAATTTTTTGCTGTCCAGAGGTGGTGACTGGGGTAGAGACTGGAGGGATAATTCAGCCTTACTGCTCTCACTCCTTAACGGCATTCTTGTGGGTTTGTTCAATATTAATGAACTGCTGTCACCATCGCTAACAGATCGGTCTTCTAAAGTGCTTACATTTGTCGCCTGCTGCAGAGTAAAATCACTTGCTTCCGCATCTTTTCGGAGAATCTGTTTCCTTCTTAATGGCATAATCTGTGTTTGCATTTTAGTCTTTATGGGAATTTGATTTTCTAAAGAAGACGATACCTCACTGCTAAGTTGGTTCCCATTGTTACTGACATCTGCTTCAGCTTTTGCAGATCGAAGTTTCTGTTTGGCCTGTAATCTGCTTTCGACCTCGGTTTGTTGTACTTCGTTAGCATCTGTGGTAACTGACTGCGTTTCGACCACATTGGAAGTGGTCGGTGGGGCTGTGTTGAGCTGGGACTGTTCCGAGCCTGCAGGAGAGGATGAAATGCTTAGAGGAGATGAAGAAAACGAGAGGGATGGGAGGTGTTCCGTAGATGGAAATGCATCAGAAGAGGCAGGTTTTGGAGATGGAAAAGAAGGAGCAACATGCATGAGTGGTGATGCAAGACTTTCTTCTAGTTTCTGTCGAGTTGACCTAAGGTGGCGTTTGCTTGGAGAACAATCAACAGGCTGATCAGAATGGACAGGTAAACTATCGTGACCAGTCTGAATTTTCTCCTCTTTTTGGATTTGTTTGTTCTTTGAAGGACTTTTGGCTACTGGGCTTGATTTGTCAGCAGTCTCTTCTGTGGGTACAGGTAACAGAGGTGTACTTTCAAGCATTTTTACAGGCAAGTCCCCCGTTTCACCAGCTGAATCACCAGAAGTCTTGCTTGACTCGTTTTTACTAGATTTCACTGGGGGCTTTTTAGGTGGTGTGGTACTATTATTTGCTCGATGGCGTAGACTTCTGTCAGATGCTGAGATGGGTTTACCATTAAAATAGGCCACAACAACATCGTCTGTTTGCCTCATCTGCTTTGGCGGAGAAACTGCAGGACCTCTTTTCCTACGCCAAGGGGGTAATTCCTTCAAGAGTGCATCAAGTGTGTTTGAGGACACATCGCATTCGTCACCCTCTTCATTCTGAGGTGCAACACCGCCAACTGCTTCAAACGTGTTAATCTGTGCCTCCTTCACCATCTCCTCCACTAGTGGACCTGTGGTGTGGGACGTTTCTGTCACTGTCAAGTTCTCACAGTCCATCTGTGTTTCTGGCTGAACCTCTTGAGGTCGCTCCTCTTCTGTTCTCTCAGTTTCCTTTTCCTTTGTCACCTTCTCTTCTGTATTCACAACAGGTGAGGGATTAGTCTGCTGTTGCCTCGGCTCACCACCATGTATTGTATCTGATGAATCCTGGGGCTCAACGTCTTGCATAGTATTCTCTGATGGGTCAATTACTGGTTCTGCGATTACCTGCTCGTTACTTTCATGCGAGTCATCTTGTGTCTCAGGACTGTTGACATTTTCTGCTTCAAATGCAGCTTGGCCAACATTTTCTCCATTCCCTTCTGTATGGCCCAAATCTGTAGGGGAATTCTCCACTACTTCTGCATTTATAGCCGTTTCTTTCCTCTCTGTTGAAGAACTTATCGGCAATGCCAGTGCAGGCTGCTCCTTGCTTTGACTCGTTTCTGTCTGACTCGTTTCAACTATAAGGTCGACTTCACTGGCTGCCATCTGCACCACATCTCCTGTTCCTGGTATAACCTGCTCAGACTCTTCTGTGGGTGTTTGTTGACTACTTTTTTCTGTACAGCTTCCAGCAAAAGGCATATCTACAGGTGGTACACCATCAGGCTTTGATAATATTTGTTTAGGGGTGACCAATGTGATCAGCTCTGGCATTGGATTCGGACAGTTGCCTTTCTCATTACGACCAGCCAGGGTGCGAACAGTTTTCAACTCCCACATTTCCTCTATGTACAAGTGTCCTCTCGTGCTTTTTCTGGCATTACGCCGTGGAAACATGCTGCGTCGCTTTTCCCTTAAACACTCTGTAATCGGTTTGTCAATATAAACAATGTCACAGTGGCCAAGATCAGGGTCAACTGCGACTCTGTTTCTAGAATCCCTTGTCTGATGATCAGCGGAGGCCTTGATGGACTTTCTGGCTGTTCGAGGGCCGTCTGAAAGAATGGAGACGTGAGCTGAAAATGCTTTTGCTGGTGTATCTTTGGCATATCCAAGAGTGTCATTCTCTCTGGTTGGATGTGTAAAACTAGGTTGACTGTGTCTTTTCACAGAAGAGCTAAGTCTAGCGCCGAGAGTCTCAGTTTTGCTGGATGAGTCCAAGTTACCCTGTCTTTCTTCCAAAGTGCCAGAGTTAGACGTAACAGAAGTGGTGAGCACACAGGACAACTTGTTACCATCAACAACATTGCTGGTCTTCATGATTTTCATTTTAAGAGGTATGTGGCCATCCGGTTGGTTGTTCTCTGTGTCCACTGCGTTGGGAGTGAGTGTGACTGAAGGCTGCACGTTCCCTGAACCAGGTTTGCAATGATCCAAAAGTGGACCAGGAACAATGGATGTTTTCAGTGAAACTGCAGTCTCTGGAACATCATCTGTTAAATTTGTAGGGACAGAAATGGCCAAGTCTGGAGCTTCTGACTTGTGAATGGATTCATTGGGCAGCCTCAGCTCAGGGCATGACTTCTCAGGGTTCACAACGATGGATGGTGCAGTGGAACATGCAGGTGGCTGGACTGCAGTGGTAGCATTCGCAGCTTGCAGTGTAGTGGAAGAAGCAAGTGCCTTCACCTCCATCTGCAGGAAACTTATGGCATCAACCATCTGTCTCTGATGGTGGGGACACAGTTTGGCCATGAACTGTTCCAGTGTGGAGGTGGACTGCAGGGCCTTTTCTTTAGCAACATGGAGGTCTGGAGACTCACTGAAGGGAAAGGGGACAAAACAGATATTAGTGCAAGTAAAGTTGGAACAGTTATTTGTGTTCTTGACTGATACACATGACACGGAATTAGCCTATTATCTGCACAAATATTTCATAAAAATGTCGAGATGTGAATTATAATAAATTATAAATAGGTTTTTACATAACATTTATTTTAAAAAAAACATGATTTTGGAAGTAAATCTTTCATCCAGTATATTTGATCAATTATATTGTTCCAGTCAATGTTTTCCTCATTTGCAGAGTGGTGTTTTGGTTACAATGTAAGACTTGGATGGCTTTAATTAAAGTAAACTCATGTTTACAACATGGGGAAAAACAGATTTCTTATACAACCCCAAATCATAAACGTTGGGACGATATGGAAAATGCAAAAGTGACTTTTACATTTACTTTAATTTCTGTTTCATTGCAGACAGTATGAATCCAATATATTTCATGTTTTGTGTGGTCAACTTCCTTTCATTTGTTAATATACATCCATTCCTGCATTTCAGGACTGCAACACGTTCCAAAAAAGGTTGGGTCGGGGCAATTTAGGGCTAGTAATGAGGTTAAATAAATAAATAATGGTGTAATTTCAAACAGGTGATGTCAACAAGTGATTGTAATCATGATTTGGTACAAAAGGAGCATCCACGAAAGGCCGAGTCTTTGAGGAGCAAAGATGGGCAGAGGATCTCCAGTTTGTTAAGAAATGCACGAGAAAATTACTGAAATATTGAAAAATAATGTTCCTCAAAGAAAGATGGGAAGGGATTTGCACATTTCTCCCTCTACAGTGCATAATATCAAACAATTCAAGGAATTTCAGTGTGTAAAGCACAAGGCTAAGATGAACACCAGTGATCTTCGATCCCTCACACGGCACTGCATCAAGAACAGTCATTCATCAATAGCTGATATAACCACAGGGGCAAGAGATTACTTTGGGAAACCTTTGTCAAACACTACAATATGGCATTAAATCCACAAATGCCACTTAAAACGTTACTGTGCTAAAAAGGAGCCTTATGTTAACCATGTCCAGAAGCAGTGTTGACTTCTCTGGGCTCAGAGGCATCTTCGAGTGATCACTTCTGTGATGGCAGCATTAATGCAGAAAAGTACACTGAGATCTTAGAGCAACATATGTTGCCTTCAAGATGACATCTTTTCCAAGAACTTTCATGCATTTTTCAACAAGACAATGCAAAACCACATTCTGCACACATCGCAAAGGCATAGCAAGAAGAGGGTAGGGATACTGGACTGGCCTGACTGAAGTCCTGACCTGTCCCCAATAGAGAATGTTTGGAGAATTTTGAAATGAAAAATTCGACGATGACAACGACCCAGTCCTGTTGCACACCTTAAGACGTGTTTGCAGGAAGAATGGGACAAAATAACACCTGAAACGCTTCATCACTTGGGATCCTCAATGCCAAAACTTCTCACAAAGTTTTGTGAGAAGGAATGGCAACATTACAAAGTGGTAAATGCTTTAGTGTCCCAACTGTTTTTGGAATGTGTTGCAGGCCTTAAGTGCAGGAATGGATGTATATTAAAGGAAATGAATTTGACCACATAAAACATGAAATATCTTTGGTTCATACTGTCTGCAATGAAATAAAACAATGTGAATGTAAGACTCACTGCAGTTTTTTTTATTAATTTGTATTTTCCATATGTCCCAACATTTTCTGATTTGGGGTTTTATGCAGTATATAATTTATAATGTGTCCATAAAGTACATGTTTTCATATACAGAGTAATGCAAATAACTGCTTATCAACAAAACAAAATAGTTCCATGAAAATACAAGTATGAATAATCATAGAAAAAATAAGTAGCCATCAGGTTGTCTTTGTGCCAATAGCTATATTAAAACAGTTACTGAAGAGTCTACAGTACCTCTGTACTTTCAGCTAAAGTTTTTTTAGTGTAGTGTGCCATGTCAAAATTGGACAATGGATTTAAAGCATTGATAAATCATTTATTTTCTGAACCCACTTATTTCAATTAAGGGCCACGGGGGGCTGGAGCCTATCCCAGCAGTCATTGGGCGAGAGGCAGGGTACACCCTGGACAGGCTGCCAGTCCATCGCAGAGCCACATATAGACAAACACATTCGCACTCTAACCTACAGTCAATTTAACATCACCAATTCACCTAACCTGCATGTTTTTGGAAGTGGGAGGAAGCCGGAGTACCCGGAGGGAACCCACGCAAACACAGGGAGAACATGCAAACTCCACACAGAAAGGACCAGGTCGGAAGCAAATTTGGGACCTTCTCGCTGTGAGGTAACGGTGTTAACCACTGAGCCACATCTTTTAACCAAGTTGTACAATTTCAGCAAGAAAATGAACAGATGTGTAAAACCATGACTTCCTGGAGTGACCCTCTTAATTACAATAAAATTGCACTCACAAATTCAGTGATAATATTTTTATTCTGGCATATTAAGTTGATAAATGTAACTTGTGAAATGTCAGTCTTGACATGTACATCACAAATATGGTAAAGGAAACTTTGATTTCCAACTATCCGTCAAAGAAAAACATCAGAGATGTACAAAAGTACATTGCAAATCTGTTTTTAGAATTAACCCCATAAATAATTTTTCAATAGCATATACACAGTGAGCGTTATACGCCACTATGAATGGGTTAAAAGAATGGAACATACATATATATTTTAGCTTTATATATCTTAATGCACATGATACAACGAATGAAGTAACAGGCGTGAATAATGTAATGAATGCATCTGGCTGTTGAAATCATCACTTTTATGATGGTAGATTGTGTTGTTTTAAATATATAAAATATGAAGCATTTGTGCTGTCTGAGGCACTCTAAAGTGGACAGAAACCTGTTAGCCCATTAGTTATTAACACATCTTCATTCAATGTGTGATATAGTACAAAATTAATAAGACGGAGAAAACATGTAAGCCTTTTTTGGTGTTGCAAACATTTTTTTTTAAAACCCCTTTTGTATTGTATAGCATATCAACAAACTGTAAATGTATTTTAAAGAATACATTTTAGAGATTAAAAGAAAAAAGCATTTTTTTTTTTTTTTTTGCACTATACTCAAATTCCTATCCCTGCTGGTAATGTGCAAAAGGTGTACAGAGAAATACCTGAATAGTAAGTGGTAAGTGTTTTGTCCCTGAGGATTTTGCTCTGTTGCACTTAGTATTGCAGACAGAAAGAACAGGTCCATTTCTTTCAAAGGAGTAAATTAACCTTATGAGTAGAAGCAAACCAAATCACTCTATGCCATGTTACTCAGGTACACAATCACAGATGTGCCACTACATCCACGGTGCTCTTTTGAAATAACATTTGGGATATAATTTACTTTTGCAGTCATTAATTGTGTGGGCATTTTATCAGATAGTGTGTGCATGAGTGTGTTTGTTTTGAAATGGTTCAGTGATACTTCAGGTTCACAGTTAAACTACATGACACACTTGACAATTAATATATTGATTATAATATAAAGAAACCGTCACTATGTACATTAAATTCCTTACTGGCGCACTTAAGTCTAATCATGCAAAACACACCAACTAGCTCTCCTTTCTACGCTGTGATAGGTTTGCACATATATTTGTACAGAGATACACTTCAGTCATTTGAATAGCCACACTGTTTGCATTTGTGCCATGTAATTTCACAAAAACATTTGCCATGCACAAGATTAAATTTAAACCATATTCATCATGTTGACTATATACATGTCCTTAAATGCTAGTGTAAATACCTTTTTGAATGATTAAAACATTTACATTCATGTTACTTAATAAACAATTATTCAACATTAAGCAATAGATGTTGTGTAAAGGGTCATCTCTTTAAAAACAACAAAAAAAAAAGCCTTTAAAAACAAGTTTGCACATAAATACGGTTTGAACTTTTTGACTTATTACCGTTTTATATCATCTTTATTGCAACTGTTTCTATGAAGCCATAAGCTTTTACCCAAAGCATTGTACAAATAAAAGCTGTGTGCTGGTTTTGTGTGAAGGTGCTACAATAATAGCTATAAGAACAGTAGCCTTTGATAAATTTTCCAAATGAGGTAGCTGACTATTACATTTGCTACAATAGAGAGCGCGACAGAATTAAAATGTTTGCTTGCTGATAAATTCAAGTGTCCAAATTAAATTAAGGGGGGGAAATCACCAGAATGCCAAAATTTGATGATGCAAAATAAGTGCTCAAGCTCAACTAAACCGCTTCATCTTATTCTTCAACTTTAGCAAAACTGCTCAGAAACGTTGTTAATGTGTGAAAATAATATGCAGTTGGGAAAGATTATGCTTATTAAACTCACTGATTCATTGGTAACCAGTTACAATAAACGGATAGCATTTTTTTAAAATCCCGTAAAAGATGTCTGTATTCATACTGGGTTTCATAATTGCCAAAATGACAGAATCCTTAATATTGTTTTGTCATTACAGTAGTTTTATCATATCAAAGTTGAAAACAATTTGAGAACTAGATATTATGCTCATATTTTGTTTAATCATTGCAAAATATTAATTATTGATGAAACAAACAGCAAGTTCCCAAAATCTATTTTCTCAAAGAAAAGTGACAAACTTTAACTCGTTTCAGCTTCTCCAAAGACATTTGAAGATTTCGCCTTCAACTCTGGGAAATGACAATGTTCATTGTCTACAATTTTAAAAACTAAATTTAAATTCAATTAACTATTACCCAATCAACAATTGAATCAAATTAATAATTAGTTGTAGCCTTAAATATAATATCCCACCTACTTATACATAAGGAATTATTCATTCTTCAGTCAAAATGCCCATCTTTGTGTACACGTAAAAAAAAAGCCTGATCAACTAGATTTGAATATCATCAACCTGATTAAAGAATCATGGGTAAAGATCCCATATTCGTAAATGTCCTGAGGTATAAGTGATAATGCACAATGAGGCATCCTGATATAGCAGAAGTAGGCAAGGCAGAGCCACAAAATGCCAGCATACGAAGCGAATGGAGTTCCTTCTGCCGAGCCACAAACCTGGCAATAACTTTAGTGAGAATGGCAACAGAGTCTTTGCAATTACATCAGAAAAGAGTTGGGCTTCTTTAACCATCGAGCAGAAAGGTGTAGCTCCCACATAATCACATGACTTTAACCAATTTACCAACACTAACAGTACCAAAACGTGCTACTTTAGCGAGCCAACAAATACTGGCTGACTGTCACACTTAGCATGAATGTAAAAGAAGAATGAATTTCAATGTGTATTTGCTCATCCACCACATAGCCCAATAAACAATTTCACTTCATAATTTGCGTCAGCATTGTGCGTCTCACTCTTGGCCACACACATTCGTCCGATAGACTTTCCACAGCAATAACATAACGCACATAAAAATTGCTTTGGCAAGGCTTTACAAACATTATATTATCATGGTTTCATATTCAAAGAATAATTATCAACCTTGCTCAGCATCTGAAAGTCCTGTGAATAGTTTAGCAAACATTTCTTATGTTGATCAAAGATGAAATGTTTTTAATGGTGCAGCAATTAGCAAGACTGACTCGCCACAAAGTATACATGGCCCAGTGTTTCCCCTACAGTATTATAGGCCTGCCAGGCCAACAAGAACATCCGCCAGGCCAGATATATTTTTTTTATTAATGTCAACGAATAATAACACAGATGAAATAAGAAAAAACAACAACAAATATCCATTAATTTGGAAGTCAATCATTTCGGCGCATCTGCAGCGCTTTTATTATGGCT
>OMMV01036498.1:0-12483 GCA_900302635.1 Chatrabus melanurus | reverse complement strand
TCACTCACTCTTCTCTCAGTCAAAATTATTAAAATTTGTAGACATAGTGAAATTTAAAACGGCACAAATCATGTATAAAGCTAATAATAATCTTCTACCACAAAATATACAAAAATTGTTTAGGGATAGAGAGGGGGGTTATCAATTAAGAGGGAAATATAACTTTAAAATTAACAGAATCCGTACAAATATGAAAAGATTTTGCATTTTGTTTTGTGGGGTGAGACTGTGGAACAGTTTAGGTGAGGGGTTAAAACAATGTCAAAATATAAAACAATTTAAATCTAAATATAAAGATCACATTTTTGTGGGATACAGAGATGAAACGGGGGGGTGACGATCACTAGGTGTTCACAGGAGGCTGTTAATGATTGTTCATATTATACTTATTTGTAGTTATTATTATTTGGTCCTTTTTTGACTATGTTGTGTTTGTTATTGTTTGGTTCTTTTGTTTATGTCAATTTACAATGATGTGTATATATCTTATATATGATGTTCATTTATTATTATTATTATTAGTATTATTATGGAAGTAGAATAGGTCTATAAATGAACAGAACGTGGAGAAGGGGTGGGAGTTTATAAGCTTAGACTTCTTCCCACTCCTTTTTGAACATTGAAAACTGGTGTTGTGTTTCATTGTTATTGTTTCGGGGTTTTTTTTTGTTTCATGTTCAAAATAAATGTTTAAAAAAAAAAAAAAAAAAGATTCAGCCTGTCCTGTCCTTGGCTGATGCAGAGACATTAGTTACTTTGTTTCATCAGATTCTAAGGTTCTGTTATCAGTAATGAAAATGAAGTCAGGAAAAAAAAACCTGAACTTTTTCGTGGCGAGTCGCAGGATCAGAGGGATGGCTGCAAAGTTTTCATATGTAAAGCCTGAAAGACAGGTGCCATCAAAGGGGTAGGGGGGTTAGTACATGTTTAAATTCTACCTGTTCTGAGGTCCATTCTGGTGCCGTCTAACATTTAAATTCTGTTTGGTTTCTGATCAACAGAAAGTTAGAAATGATACCAAAAGTCATCAATATGAAACATTATCAGATTGATATTATTAGATTTATTGGAACAGTATTTGGATTTCACACTAAAGTCAAAAGATGCCAGAACATCATATGAAGATAAAGTGCAAGAATCAGAAATCCAATAAGTTTTACTTTTTGTACTTTAAGTATATTTTGATATTAATAGTTTGTTTTACTTGAATAACATTTGCAATGCAGGGTTTCTCCTTTTCCCTACTGAGATAGGCTCTGCCCCCCGTGACCCTTAACAGGAATAATTGGGTTCAGAAAACGGATGGATGGATTTTTCCTTTTTGCCGTCAGACTGCTGCTACACACTCCTGTCCAGTTGGTGGCGGTACTGCAATAACAGGTTTGCTAACCATGCTCAAAACTCCACGACGGAACACAAATGGCATGAAATCAGGCTGGGGAGACTTTTATTCTGCAGACACATACCAAACTACAGTCCCGACCCAAAAAAAAAAAAAACGGAAATCCGGGATTAACTGGAAAACTTTCATCTAGGGTGTATGAGCGGCTGGGAACTTGCATCGATGGGTGCAGTCTGTATAGTGGAAGTTGAGAATCCGGGGAACTCCCTTTGCTGGATGGCAGGGCATCCTGGAGAGAGGTCAGAGGTCCATGTGGGTTGGGGTGAACTATGGGAAATCTCCTGCTTCACCGACTGACCTGACATCAACACAGTCACCGACTCATTTCCAGAATCTATTTCAATCAGACTCTAATCTGCACCTCGTTGCTGACAATTCCATTATTTTTGCCATCATGAACAAAGATTTAAATGTGGTGGTTTAGCCACAACATTTCTGTTAATGTGAGATTTTTTTTGTTTGTTTGACTAAAGCAGATGGTGGGCCGGGTCAGGTTTTAAACCTTGCTTGCGGGCCGGGTCGGGTTTTAAACCTTGCTCGCGGGCCGGGGTCAGGTTTTAAACCTTTGCTCACGGGTAGGGTTTTAAACCTTGCTCGCGGGCCGGGCCGGGTTTTAAACCTTGCTCACATGTTGGGTTTTAAACCTTGCTCGCGGGCCAGGCCGGGTTTTAAACCTTGCTCACGGGCCGGGGTCAGGTTTTAAACCTTGCTCACAGGTCGGGTTTTAAACCTTGCTCACGGGCCGGGGTCAGGTTTTAAACCTTGCTCACAGGTCGGGTTTTAAACCTTGCTCACAGGTCGGGTTTTAAACCTTGCTCACAGGTCAGGTTTTAAACCTTGCTCACAGGTCAGGTTTTAAACCTTGCTCACGGGCCGGGGTCAGGTTTTAAACCTTGCTCACAGGTCGGGTTTTAAACCTTGCTCGCGGGCCGGGGTCAGGTTTTAAACCTTGCTCACATGTTGGGTTTTAAACCTTTGCTCGCGGGCCGGGGTCAGGTTTTAAACCTTGCTCACAGGTCGGGTTTTAAACCTTGCTCGCGGGCCGGGTCGGGTTTAACGCTTTGAGATGACAGATGTGAATTTGTGTTCTATGAATTGAGCTAAAGCTCTCTTTGAGAATGACCGACATAATGGCGCCTGTTGTGACCCAGAGAATTCCATCAGAAAAGCCAACAAAAAGTACAAAGTAAAGTCCATCCTTATAGGTCCTGAGGCCCATCGGATCAGTACTTATCTCCAGATACTGTAGCTTGAAGCAGACCAGAGTTCATGACTCCCCCTGGACGGGACGGCAGGAGATTTCCAAGGCCGGTACCCATTTACAGCTGGCTGGACTGAGACAATATAGATTAAGTGTCTTGTCCAAGGACACAGACAGGGAGCGTGAGCGGGATTTGAACCCAGGTCTACATATTGACAGGCCAGCTCCTGATCCACTGAGCTACCTGCTCAAAAGTAGTAGCTCAAAAAGTACAAAACATGAATATAAAATCAAGTTTTAATTAAAACTCTGACTAATAGCACTTATGTCCAGGAGGAGACAGACTTGTGTTGTAGTCGCCCAAAGTCTGGCAAAGGGTTTAGAGTCCAAAGTTTGGATAGAATAAACAACAGCAGCCAACACACGTGTGACTGCTCTGAAGTCACACTAACAAAATAAACCAGATAGAAATGACGCCTATCACTCACCGAGGACACAAAGTCCTTGTAGACAGCCCGATCCTGAGGAGACAGAGCCTGGACACACAGAGGGACATAGTTCAGTTCAGTTCATGATTAAGAACCACAGAACATAAAGCTAACCAAAGACATGTCCTCACAATGTCACGAGATAAGCAAAGGCTGTTAATTAAGTTTATGTAAGTTACACATTTCCCTACGATACACAACGTCCCCACTGTTAGTTTAAGAAAGACAAAATGTCAAATCAACCAATTCAGATTTTATTCCATTCATTCACACAAATGTTTCAGATGGCTCACTGTGTCTGAATGATTCCCTTTAATACGCAGTGGAAAGCAAATATTTGGGAATCTTTGAGCTTTTACACATTTAAGGAGTCTCCATGGACTATGATGTTTGCAGAGGACATTGTGATCTGTAGTGAGAGTAGAGAGCAGGTTGAGACGAGCGTGGAGAGGTGGAGATACGCTCTGGAGAGAAGGGGAATGAAAGTCAGTCGGAGCCAGACTGAGTCCATGTGTGTGAATGAGGGGGAGCACGGTGGAATAGTGAGGTTACAAGGAGTCGAGGTGGTGAAGGTAGATGAGTTTAAATACTTGGGGTCAACTATCCAAAGTAATGGAGAGTGTGGTAGAGAGGTGAAGAAGAGAGTGCAGGCAGGGTGGAGTGGGTGGAGAAAGGTGGCAGGAGTGATGTGTGACAGAAGGATATCTGCAAGAGTGAAAGGGTCGGTGGGATCTGCTAGGATGTGGTTCTGCCCAGAACATGCAGTGGAGCAGGTAAAGAAAAATGTGGATGCGTGTCGGGCAGTACCTTGATCCAGGTGTCCAGCTCAGCTTTGTACTCCACCTGCTGCTCTTCCACCTGTTTCTTATACTTGTCCTTCTGACTCTGGCTCAGTTTTTGCCACCGCTTTCCGATCTCCACCATCCGCTCCTTCAGGCTGAAGTGGTTCAGCTCGCCGTTTGTCAGCAGCTCCTGTGAGAACATCTGATAGCCACTCCTATTGGACACAGACACCAGGAGGCGGGGCGTACGCAGTTCAAAAGCTAGATTGTCAAATGAGGCATTACAGCCTCCAATGAGAACACCCTGGCCTCATTTCACAGAGAAGTGCCGAGTTGGCACGGCAACATATGGTGAAAACACAGAATATAAACGTTCTGTCTGTTGATTGAAAACTCACACAGGAGGTTTTTTTGGTTCTCCATCAAACTTGGGCTTCCTCTGACCCTGTGCCGCTGGTGGAGCCCTCATCTCCAGCAGCTCCCTCTGCAGGACACCAACAGTTATTACAAGACAGAGAAACCGAAGGGGGCAACAAAACGATCAGATCAATTATCACAATAACAACAAAGATATTTTTATGTATGTGGGTCAACACGCGCATCATCAGTTACATCACAGCAAACTGGGAAAACACTCACAGCAGCCCGAAAACTAAGGCTGCAACGAACGATTACTTACTTATTGTTCTTATTAATCAAGATAAAAGAACTTTAAGTAACAAAGAAACATTCAGGTTTTTCAAAGCAAAGTTCAAATGTTTTTCTTGAAAAGTATTTTGATGGAGTTTTTTCTTTTTCTGTGTTAACTGTATCAACTGTGCACACGAGACAAACATCAACCGCACGGGAGACGAAGAAACATCTCTGCACACACACAAACACCCTTTTTTATATAGTTATCTGCTGCCCACTGAAGTTCAAACAGAACAAAACGGTCAAACTTCAGGAATTTTAAAAGATAGGGTTTTTGTAGTCATGTAGGGATAAGTTATCCCTAGCAGTTAAGTGTGATCACTTTCAAAGCAGAAGGTTCCCGGTTCAAGGCCAGTCCTGCTCATTCTCAGGAAGGGCATCCAGAGCACGCTGGCAGCAAAGCATCATGGGACGTACAACGTGCTTGGAGAGTCTCCTGAGCCGTTTATACGTCTTCAGGTTCCTTTAGTCTGATTCAGCAGCTTCACTAATTAACATTGGAAATAATGTTTGTTTAATGAAAACGGCCGTTAGTTAGAAACAAAGTAATGTTTAAAAAAAATAAAAATAAATTATTTGAATTCAATGTTACACTAATAATGCATGAAATAGGTTAAATTGAGCTCTTAAAAAACATTATGAGTTGTGAACAAATTTTAATTTTAAAAAGCAATTTGGTGAATTAAAACTTTTATGGATTTAAAAAGAGAAAAAGACGGCGTTACGGAATAAATCGGTTTTCTTTGCTTCCTGTGATTGTTGTATAAAAGGTCAAAGAAAACATTAGTGATTAGTTTCTGTCAGATTATTTCTTTTATCAAAGTTTATGAAAACTATGAAGCGTTATTCGCCTTAATTTAGTCCAAATGTTTGATGTTCCTGATGTTTCGCTGCTTAGTTTTGGATCTTTTGGGGAGTTTTACTGAAATAAATGTTCAAAAATAAATGATTCTTTCCCTCAAAAAAAGAAAAAGAAAAAAAAAAGGCGGAGCAACAGTATAGCTGCAGCCTCAGCGGGTGGTGGGCGGAGTCTGAGGGGTGTGGCTCACTGACCACAGGCTGGTACTGAACCTCATAACGCTTCTGGTCCTCTGCTGCTTTTTTGATCCATGGAATCTTCTCCTTCTTCTCCATGGATTTCCAGGTCGCTTCCATGGCCACTTGAGCTTTCCGACGGTCGCTCTAAAGAAGAAGAAGAAGAAGAAGAAGAAGAAAAAAAAACTATTTAGTACAAGGCGACGTTTTAACCAGTTTCCTCAGAAAGTGAAGCCCTGTGCAGCCTTTTAGTTCCACAACACTTTCAGATGAACGTGTGATTTCATTCTGCAGTTTATCGTGAATGAACTACGTCAAACATGTTGATAACCTTATGGCCTGATCGTGTGACACCGTTTCATAATAAAGCACTTTCCTGTGCTCTGAGTGCAGCAGGTATGACGTTAAAATGCTTTTATTGTGAAACACATTCAACATCCTGCCAAGCCCACGAAGGGAAAACATGGAAACAACTGAAAAGCTGGTTAATCGACTTCTGGCGTTTATCCTACATGATGTGGAAGGCAAAGTTTTGGAAATGAAAGAAACTGACAAGCTCTTTCCAACCACACCCGCTCCTAATTTCATCACGAGTGTGATGACAAAACAACAGCCACAATCATCGACGGCGGCAGCCACAATCATCGACGATGGCAGCGCCAATTATCGACGGCGGCAGCCACAATCATCGACGATGGCAGCGCCAATTATCGACGGCGGCAGCCACAATTATCGATGATGTCAGCGCCAATTAACTATCCGTCCGAAATGACCATATCTCAGACGAGTTTGAATGGTGACGGTCGAGAGGTTAAAGCAGAGGTTCCTCGGTCCCTGTCAGACCGGAAAACCACTAAGGGCCCTTGGGCAAGGTGTGAGTGAATGTGAGGCATCACTGTAAGGCGCTTTGAGCGTCTGCTTCCGATGGAAAAGCGCCGTATAAACGGCGTGCATTTACCACTTTGTGTATGTGGTTGGAAAGTGTGACATAAAAAGGTCTATTATTAGTTCCATTTTTATTTGCGTAATTACAAAGTTAGAATACATTAGTGAGATCGTATGATATTTTTGACTAATATATCATCATTCAGCCTCATTCATAATAACAGAACTCTCTCCTGTCACAGACACACCGACTGACAGAACTGACAGCAGTAAACAAAATAATCCAATAAAAGGATTTTTGTTTCTTTTTGTTAACACGTGAAAAAATTCACATAATAAATAGCAACAACAGTTCTTAGACAGGATCCGCCTCCACAAACATTTCTGCTACTTTATGAGGTGGAAACAACAAACATGTTTTGTTTACACTGTGTGACGTCATTCAATCCCTCCCCCAGGATGACGGCCCGAGCTACTCGTTAGCAGCCACAGAGATGAATAAACGTTCGACAAGACACCATCATTCATTGAAGCAGCCACTGATGTCACTGGTTGGGGATCCCTGGGGACAGACTGGTTTAAATTAAAACGCCACAGATGGGCTGGTGGGACAGCCAATCAGCGTAAGCGACCAGCGACCTCCCACTCGCCCGCTCCGACAGACTGCTTTGTTTTTTTTGTTTTTTTTAGTAAAAGCCCTCAACAAGTAAAGTTTAAGTCTGTCAGGAGAAAACAGACCTGTGACAGAAAGCAAACAGCTCAAGGTCAATGACACGTGTCACACATGGCGGCAAAACAAACGTCACTAAATGTCTACAATATTATTCAGTTACCATGGAACCCAAAACAAGAGCTCGCGATGACGCAGTCAACATCACCAAAATACACATCGTTTCAATGGTCACGTTGGAACAAAATGTCTCGTTTCTAATCAACGACTCGACTGTGGCGCCCGCAAGAGTTCCACAATGAGCCGAAAAGACTTTTACTTCTCGTAATAACATCGCCGTCTCTAACGTCGTGCTTCAGCAAATCGTCCCAGCTCCCTCTGTCTGCCTTTAACGTGAAGGATCACAGCTACAGACTTTTCTGTTCTGCTGAGCATCAAACTTTATCGCTGTAAAGTCATTTTGACATGAAATAAGCTCTAAAATGTGAGACGTGCTCACTGACTCAGCTGCATATTTTTTAATAAATATATAAAACTGAAAAACTTGAGCAGCGGACAAGGACCTGGGTTTGATTCCCGCTCACTCCACCTGTCTGTGTACTCTGATTGTCTCGGTTCACCCAGCTGTAAATGGGTACCTGCCTTGGCTGGGGAAGTAACCAGAGTCAGACTGGTGTCCCGTCCAGGGAGAGTTTTGTTGGACTTTGTACTTTGTATTTTTGTTGTCATTGATAGTATGGCCATAGCAGATGGTCCCCCCTCTGAGTCTGGTCTGCTTGAGGTTTCTTCCTATACTTATAAAACATCCAGGGAGTTTTTCCTCACCACTGTTGCCATGGTGCTGCTCAGGGGGTGGGTCAGGTTAGACCTTACCCTTGTGAAGCGCCTTGGGGCGACTATGTTGTGATTTGGTGCTATATAAATAAATTGAATTGAATTGAAAGAACTCGACCGTCTCCAGGTGGTTCAGAACTCACACAGGTAAAATAGAACAGATTGGGGATCACATGATGCGCCGACCCCAACAGACGGGGTTTTAGTTTTAGCTCCCCACCGGATTGCCATAAAGTCAATTTTTTAACAAATTTTTGTTTGAAAAGTTGAAAGTTCTGTCGGGCGTACCTTAGATTCATAATGTCGCTCGACACATTTTGTTACCCAACCTGGGCCGAGCAGAAAGAAGAGATTGGAATGTAAAATTCCTAAATCGGATTCCGCCGACAAGGAAGAGCTAAGCGGATTGCGAGAAAAACTCAAACTTCAAAAATATTTAATAACACTCACCCTCTCCACCTTATAATGAAACTGACGGGTAACCCAGAGCTCTCAGCACAAGGATCAGGTTCTAGTTTTACATTCTGGCAAAGGTCAGGTATTGGTAGGGTGTTCGACCGCTTCGAAAATGGAAGGTTTAAAACGTTTGAATCACTCAAAACTCAATACCACATACCAAATAAACATTTCTACAAATACCTACAGGTTAGGCACTTTGTGTATAAGAAAAACAACTCACTGGACATTTCAAGTGACTCAAAAAGGTTTCAGCAAAAACACTTCATATCCAAACTCTACTCTGAGATGTTAAGCTTGAATACGGACAAACGTTCAAGGTTCAAAACATCCTGGTGTACTTTGCTTAAATGTGTAAGAGATAATGATGTGTGGGATGAGATTCTGAGATTGCCCTCCAGAATTTCGATCAATACAACATTCTACATCATATTTACATCCCTCCATGTATCTACAGTGAGTATAAAGCAGGAATCTCAGCTAACTGCCCTAAAGGTAAAACACATGTTGGAACCAGGCTGCATCGTTTGTGGGAATGCCAAAAGACACAAAGGTTCTGGAAGCCTGGATGCATAGATATCAGCACAGCAGGGGGTCAACAGCTGGGAGTGGACCCACTGCTCTGTCTGCTGGGGAAGATTCCTGTCTCTCTTAAAAAGAATGAGGATGTGATTCAGTCGCTGCTCATGCTAGCACAGAAAGCTATAATGGTCAAGTGGGTTGGGGATGAAGCTCCTCCTATCTCGATGTGGAAATCTCTGATCTCTCAGGTTGTGATGATGGAAAAACTTGGACAGAAGATCTCATCTTTTTCTGCAGAAATGGACGAAGCCACTGGAACATTTGGGAATAGACTATAATTTGGATTTAAATAGATAATATGATGCGGGACTGGCACAGATCTGACCTGGAATCAATGGACTCACGTGATGCACCTGCTGTTGTATGTCAATAAGACTGATGCGGGTGCAGTGTATTATCTCACTGTGATATTGGTTTAACAATCTTCTTTTCTTAAATGGACCAGTCTTGTAGTTTTGGTTGTTATGTGTTGTTTGTATGTGTGATTTGAAAAGTGAATAAATAAAATATTTTTTAAAAATAGAGCACATCACTCCTGTTTTAGCGTCTCTACACTGGCTACCAATTCATTTTAGGATTCATTTTAAAATTCTGCTCCTTACTTTTAGAGCTTTGTGTGGTCAAACTCCTTCCTGTATCTCTGACCTGATCCACCTTCATGCTCCCACCTGTAGTCTGAGGTCATCAGATCAGAGGACTGCTGGGAGGCCACTTTGACGACACCTGAGTGTCTCAGAGAGATGTTTACTGGAGCAGGACTGAGACTTTACAGGAAACAGAACACTGACTTGCCATTTGTCCTCCGTATGTTTGCTGACGCTCTTCACTGTTTGGATGTTGGTTTGTTTTGAGCCACCAGCTTGTTGCGACCACTGGACTCCATATGTATATGGATTGATTAGCTGCAACATTTCTGTCTTTGCATGTTTGACGTTTCTTTGTTATTTTATTGGTAGTTTGACCAAAGCAGATGGTCGCCCCCCTGACTCTGGTCTGCTTCAGGTTTCTTCCTGTTAGGGAGTTTTTCCTCACCACTGCTGCCGATGTGCTTGATCAGGGGGTGGGTAAGGTTAGACCTTATTCTTGTGAAGCGTCTTGGGGCACCTTGTTGTGATTTGGCGCTATATAAATAAATTGAATTGAATTAAAGAACAGTAACTAACTTCATGTAACAAAAGGATTTAAAGTAACAGCAGCTGTAAAGTGTTGGTATCTGAGAGTAACTGACTGGAACCAGGTACCTGTAAATGAGGAACATAAAACACTCCTTTGATCCTAATTAAGGGGTAGTCTCAATCGTCAATCTTTTTAACTCCGCCCACTAAAAATAGGGTCTAAATCTAAGTCCCGTTAATGATGTCATGAGACCGAGCAGCACCAGCAGAACAGCAATACTAGAAGTGTGGCGGCCACTCGAGCCGACCGGCAGCAGGTGGACACTCTCTGGGTCTGGAATCATCCTACGGGCGTCCTCCAGCGCGTCCACAGCTGCCGAGGTGGCATTGAGGTCACCCGCGGTTAGCAGGTCGAACATGCAGGCCTGGTAGTACACGTCCCGGACAGGAAGATGCGCGGCGCAGTGGGCCTGGGCGCTGGAGGTGGAGGATGGCGAGGATGGTGGCAGGTGGAAGATGTTGAGTCTCTGGGAGGCAGGGCAGCCCCACATACACAGCTGGAGGTCCTGCTCAGGTGCAAAGGCTTCCACGATGGCGCGGGGCGAGCGTACCGCCAGGCCCAGAGAGCGGCCGCTCTGCCGCACCACCAGCACGGTGCCAATGTGATTGGCCTGAATCTCAGCATGGCGGCCGGGGCTGTGTGTGTAGACGAGAAGGCTGTGCTGGCCGCGGCGCTCGCCGCTGAAGACCGAGCCGTCTGTGAAGGCGGCGGGGACGTTGTCCAGCTCAGCCTGGTAGAGCTGCTGCTCGATGCACTGAGGCACATTTTTAAAGATGATGGTGATCTGAAACGACAGCAAGAAGGAACAACATCGAGTCAAATACTTCACTGATTAACAACGGGGAAAAAACTTTTGATACCCGATTATTCTCACTGTACATCTATTAATGGAAACACTACGAAAAATATATATTTTGGGAACTTTATCAATACATCAGCAGTTTGTTACCTGGGTACTAACTAAGCTAGCAGTCTAGCCAAGACTACCCACAGAGCTAGCTTAGCTGTTTAGCATGCTAGCTCATTAGGTCCATCAGTAAACTGAATGGGGCTCACTTTAGTAAGCGCCGTGGCGTGTGTTCCTGCCTTCAGCCGTGTGCTGGTTGCCTGTATGTACAGGTAATCATTGTCTAGCAGAGGCCACGCCCCCTGCAAAGCACACGTTTGGAAGTCATCGTTGAAGGTTCGAATATGTGGGTCACCGAAGATGCTACAGTGCAGGTAGTCCCGCGGCTCTCCGTCTCGCTTGAAGAATCCCTTCTCGTAGAGGCAGTCATCTCTGGATATGGGCGTGAGGGGCAGGGGGCGTGTCTGCGCAGTGGGCCCTGCCTGTGGACAGCGGTGCTGGATCAGCAGATCCTCAATGCCCTGAACTGCTGAGTGGTACGCCAGGTCGCCTCGGCAGGTGCGAGCTGTTCGCTTGGTGCATGTGGCGTAGGAGCGCAGGGCACTGCAGTAGACGGTGTTTGCTGCCTCTCTGCTAAGTGTAGCGCCCCCTGCTGCACTGCTGCTGCCCAACTCCAGCGTGGCTGCCACAAAGTCTGAGTTACATCTCAGGATGTGACAAGAAGCTGTGACTGCAGACAGCAGGAAACATGTCACAGAGAACAGGCTCAAAGGTCAAAAAGATCATCATCCTCTCCCCCAGTTTACATAATTTGGGCACAGATTCTATTTATTTAAATAAAATATTTTATATATTTCTTTATTTTATATTTTATTTATTTATTTAACTCAGCCACATGGGGTGTACAGCCAATACATCCTGAGTGCTCCAAGCCCGGATAAATGAGTTGGGTTGCATCAGGAAGGGCATCTGGCGTAAAATTTGCCAAACCAAACATGCAGATCATAAATCGAATTTCCATAAAGGATCGGTCGAGGCCCGGGTTAACAACGACCGCTACTGGTGCTGTTGTCCGACAGGGTGCCGGTGGAAATTGGGCTACTGTTGGGCGAAGAAGAAAAAGAGGTGGAAAACGTGTCCGAAGACAGCGGGAGAGGAGAAAAGTGAGAAGTGTGGAAGTGAGAGTCGGGACTTTGAATGTTGGCAGCATGACTGGTAAAGGGAGAGAGTTAGCTGATATGATGGAGAGGAGAAAGGTAGATATACTGTGTGTACAAGAAACCAAGTGGAAGGGTAGTAAGGCCAGGAGCATCGGCGGTGGGTTCAAACTGTTGTACCATGGTGTGGACGGGAGGAGAAATGGTGTTGGAGTCATTCTAAAGTTAGAGTATATTAAGAGTGTGTTGGAGGTTAAGCGAGTGTCTGACAGGGT
>OMMV01036476.1:0-11294 GCA_900302635.1 Chatrabus melanurus | reverse complement strand
TTTGTCTTCACAGAGAGCCAGTGTCTGGTTTCACTCCTTTGATGGAAGCTGCTGCTTCTGGCCATGAAATCATTGTTCAGTACCTGCTTGATCACGTGAGTCATTTACCGTCTGCAAACCAGTAGGAACCAGTGAGTAACCAGAACCACCCACTGAAGCTGGGCCATGATGTCACAGGATGCAGACAAGTTTTGCCTTCTGCACTCACAGAAAGTTAAAGTTGACGATCGGAACGCTAAGGGAGAGACGGCCCGTGCCTTAGCCATGATGTACGGCTACACCAAGATCGTCAGCCTCATCGACTCGCGGTCTCCGAAAATCAAACTGGGTATTTATTTAAGCGGCTTAATGTCCTCATTTGTTATTTTCTCTTCCAACTGATTTGATCAGTTACCGTTTTCTGTCCATTCCATCAGGACGCTTTGAGGACCTGAGCTCCTCTGAGGACTCCGACAGCGCACCCCCGAGGCACCGGCCGAGTCGGAGCCGAACTAAAGGCATTAGCATTCATGACGGGCCCCAGGCCATCGCCAAGTTCCGAGTAGGAGACACCAGCAAACTGTGTGGTAGTGTCACATAAGATATCCAATATCTGCCAGCCTGTATAGCAGCAGCTAGACTTCACCAGTG
The DNA here is from genome assembly GCA_900302635.1 of Chatrabus melanurus. NCBI lineage: Eukaryota > Metazoa > Chordata > Actinopteri > Batrachoidiformes > Batrachoididae > Chatrabus > Chatrabus melanurus. Next base: position 10,664 of record OMMV01036476.1, on the reverse strand, counting down.
TGGAAGCTCTTTGTTCAGTTATCTACAGTATATAAAAGAGTTAGACTGTGTCTGGATTACACGGGCCAAATGGAACATTACCAAATAAAACACATCTGCACAGAGAACCTGGTCAGTAACTCTCTTCTGTTCCGTCCTCTCCTAGAGCCACCTGCGGCGCCGCCGGGCTACGTGACGTTCCGAGACACTGGGGAACAGAGCGACGTGATCTGCTACCGTGACGTCACCTCACCTATCAACGAGCTGGACGGGCAGAGCAACAGCAGCAGGGGTGTGGACACGTCATCAAAAAAAAACGGCCGCACGGCTCCGTGACATATTAACGGAAGAAATGCACCACACATCGACGCATGATTCAATTCAGCGGGATTTTAGAAACCCGCCGATGGCAGGTTTGGGTATCTGGCACACCTGTAAATGTTGTCTGTGATGCGGTTGCAGACGAGAGCCCGTTCTTCGACAACGACATGCCCACCATGAGGAGCAGCAGCAGCAGCAGCGAAGGCCTGCCTCATGCGATTGGCCTAAACTGGGAAGGATCTGTGGAGAGTAACGAGGTGAACGCACAGCGGGAACACTTTTAAGAGAGATCGAAGAAAAACCTCGTGAGCCGAATCACACTTTGACCTTGATAACTTGCCGTTGTCCTTCAGGACTCGGATCAGTGCAAAAAGAGCAGCGCTCGGCGAGTAAGTAAGAATCATCACTCAAAAGGCAAGAGTCGCCAGGGGAGCAGCGACGCAGCACACTTCAGCGGCGTAGGAAACTGCGGTGTGCAGTCACACGTTGGTCCTTCACCCTCGTACGCCGGACCAAAGGTGCATCTGAGCTTTGATTTTTTTGTTTTGTTTTTTTAAATTCCAGTACAATCAGCTGTAATTTGGTGTTTGGTTAGGAGCCGTTTTTGTCCGGACTGTTACGGCTTCTTAAGCACTCTTTAAATTTTTTTTGCAGGATCTGGCAGAGTTCTTGGAGCAAATCGGCTTCTCCAAGTACCTCCCCGTACTCGAAGAGCAAGACATCGACCTGCGGATCTTTCTCACCCTCACTGAGAATGACCTCAAGGAAGTCGGGATCACGTAAGCCACTTCAGGTCCTTTCACATTTACCACAGCACTTACAGTGCAAGTACCTCCCATATGCTTGATGTTTTTGCTTCGAAATAAACACTGCATGTTCTTTTTATTTTATTGTTTTCGGACTCCTTAGACTGTTTGGACCGAAACGCAAGATGACCTCTGCTATTGCGAGATGGCACAGCAGTGCTCGACCACCCAGCGACGCTTTAGAACAGGCCTACGCTGACCAGCTGGAGGCTGAGATGCAAGAGATGGCCATTCAGCTCCACAAGGTGACTCCCAGCCTAATGTAGATTATAGGTGCTGCCACATTTCAGATAGTCATCTCGTGATCTAATTTGTAAGATTATTATTATGGTATTGTGAGAAAGAGACATTGTAAAGTCTTGATTATTTGCCTTGCTTCTAGGGCTGGGCAATAAAATGATATCACAGACGTGAGAACAATGTCACCATTTCCTACCAGTGTTCTTTGAACTACTGAAGAAACTGCCAGAAACAAAAGAGTGAGAGTAGACCCGGGGAGAGGCATGAAAAGTGACTGTGAAAGTGAACATGCATCATCCTCTTAAGCTGAGGAAATTATTAAAAAGGTTATCAAACTGAGGGTTTTAAGAATCACAATCAGGTTTATTGTCATGTACGTGTTCACATACAAGGAATCCGCTTTGTTGAGCCAGTGCAAAAATAAGGGCAAGACACGCAGGCTCAATTGTGTGGAGAGAACTTTTCCGTACTGAAGTCACCGTCAAGCAAAACCCAAAGAGAAACAGACCCACCTCCCATTCGAACCCTCTACCTCCTAAAGGTTTCAGTGATCATCGGCATAGTCTTCAAACTGGGAGCATTATTAAATATCGATTAATATGGAAACAAAAGTTTTGTTTTTTTTGTCATATCTCCCAGTCCACCATATGACTTGCAAAGTCATATGGTGGACTCATTAGCTTTTTCTCTGAAGTAGCAAATGCATGATTGCATAGATGCTTTTATTGAGTTCGGACTGACCACAAAGGAATCATGAGTGGTGTTGGACTAATTATTAAGTTATACATGTAGCTGGGTTTTCATTTTTGGCAGTCAACACGATTAAAAGTACCTTTGATTTTCCACTAAATTTAGTTCCTGTTGTCATCTAGCTGTAATAAGGTACCTTTATTTCTGTGGCGTATCACAAAGTTACAACTGATTGTGTTGCTGGTAACGTATTTATTTTGGGGGGGATTCCAAGATAAATATCATGAGTTTATTACACTGTGAGAACTTTTGAGACGAAGAAGCAAGGTTCCTGAGTGAGTGTTGTCTTGCCTGTCCAGCAGATATCCAGCAAAATATGTGTGAAGTATGTCCAAGTTTTATCCTGAAGTCTGTTTTTGTTTTAACCAGTCCATTTCCAGTCTTCTTCACCCACTGTGGGATGTCCCATGCAATGGGCAGACCACCTAGCGGTACACCACTGGGGGTCCGACCCCGTGTCTGTCTGTCTGTTATGATGTCCCCGCCAAGTGACCCTTCAGTACTTGGGTCATATCTCAGCAACCACTTAAGATGGAGACTTGATGTTAAGTTCATATGAAAGGTCTTTGGAAGGGCTTTCATCACATGTCAATTTGGTTGCCTGTGATACAAAGAGTTGACCGTTGTTTAACAGTATTTTAGTTTATGTAACAAAGTGCACAGTGTGAGGGGCCCTGAGCTCGTGCGTGATTCTCCTTTTCTTTTTTTCCTTCAAAGCGCTGTGAGGAGGCGGACAGCCTGCAGAGCCAAGTGTCCCAGGAGAAGGAGCTTCGTACTGTGATGGAGGGATGCCTGATGGAGGACAAGATGGCCTGGAGGAGGGTCCACGCTGAGCTGGTGGAGAATCACCGTCTGGCACAAGACATGGGCGCCACAATGGCAAAGGCCAGGAGCTGCCACGCTGAACTGTTCTCCTGTCTCACGACAAGTGGGAGTGGCGGCGCGGAAGATAAATTAAAGGGCGACACTGGTGTTCATGGTGAGTTCAAGTGCACATTACTGGACACAACCTTCATGTTATCTCTCTCTACATGTGTATCTATGTAACGTGTAGCCACTGAGGGCCTGACTCGCTCATGTGTTATAGATCGACTGAAGAAGTTGGATTCCTATGAAGAAGAACTCGGTATGATTTTAAAGTTCAGTTAATAAAGTCCTGGTCTTACTGTCACAGTCGCCTCATGCTGGTTTCTGTTTGTTTCTTCATACCAGCGGGAACCTTACAAACCGTACTTCAGAGCCTGAGGCGGCTGAGTGCCACAGAGAAGGTCTCAGATAGCTGGGAACATCCTTAAGCTTTACAGGTGAGTCCTTGCAACAAACTGTCCTCACATTTTTAAATGGACACAACTCTGACTGGAACGATTACTCCACTAACTTGAGTAGTAAAAGCTACATGAAGTTAAGTTCGTCTCAGTGACAGATGCTGGAAAAACTCTTCTGCTAAATCGAGCTCTAATAAATCGCTTTTTGTGCGTGAAGGTGCGTCTGCCACCGCTGACGGAGGGTGAGTTTGCCACCCTGAACCCAACGAAAACGACAGAAGGCCAAAGACGAGGCCAGCCCTGCCGAAGCAGAACGGCTGGAGCGAAGCGGCTGCACCTTTGGGAAGAAGCCGACAGGCCGGACGGCGCTCGCCACACGCGGACGAGATCAAAGGCAGCTACTGCAGCGACAAGCAAGCAGGAAGGGCACGAGACCCTCGCACGCTTGTGCTGGTGTTTACTGGACTCGTGGAGCGCGGCGTCGCAGAAGAGGAGGGATGAACAGGCGTCTTTCTTCATTCCGCATGGAAAGCCGGCGTACTGTGAAAACGAGCGTCCTCTTTCCTGCATGAAATGAGGTGGAAATGTTCTCGCCACCAGAAGAAAAGGTACATTTATTTAAGATGGCGTCGTAGTCCGTTTAGTTCAAGTGTTCTTACAGCTGTGCTTCAGTTTCAATGAAATCTTCACGTATATGCTGTTGTGTTACATGTCCTGCTGGATGCATTTTAAAGAATAACTCGATCTTATACAGTGCAGTCGGTGTGAATCTCTATTTCTGACCAGTTTCACTCTCAATGCTAGTCACTACCAGCTGAACTATAATCTTATTTCTTGCCATTTATGTTTAAGTTATTACTTTTAAATGCCTTTAACTCACTGAACATTGCTCATCTTCACTCTTGGGGTTCGTGCAATCCGCAGACACACATCAGGCTCCAGCCAGTAGTTATTTTAATCTGAACACCACCTAAGAATTTTTGGCTTGTATTTTCAAATTCGCACCAATATTTACGTTCAACCACGAGATGATCGTGAAAAGAACGTAAAACGAACATGATGATGATGATTTACCTCCACCAAAGAGGTGATATTTTCATCGGCATGGGTTTGTTTATTTGTGTAATCCCTTGGGGTCAGCATTTGTGGTTTGTGTATCACTATAATTATAAAAAAAATTAGAAGTTATAGGAGGAAAAGCTCATTTATCATAGCAAAAATGATTTTAATGCCTATTGGTTTATTTTCAGTCCTATAAATCATAGATGCCAATCAGTTATTCTTCATGCTCACTAACTGATTTCGCAGGTGACGAATGTTAAAACGTTGGCGGAGGTCTACGCTCTCTGCGTGCTCTTTTTGATGTTGTACTCCACGTTTGACCCAACAACCTCATGACCCAAGTTTTGTGAACATTGATTAAGGAAAAGTCCTCTCATCGGTAAATCAACTTTCTGTTCTGTCAGCATTAGACAAGAGTATATGGTTATTTTATACTATAAAGTATTTGAAATCCATGTGTTGGATATAATAAAAATGTCATTGTATTCTACTTAGGTTTGAGTGAACACAATTAGTGAAGATTTTGAGGGGGAAAAAAGTCCAGATATCTCGAATGGAACGGTCTGTGCATTTATTGCTTTAACATATTGCCTTTAACAGTGTGATTCACAGCTACACTCCTTCAAAATGTTTCCAGCATCACATATATAAACAATCCAGGTAAGAGGAGAAGATTCATGTGCAAAGTTTGTGGATTAAAACAACGTGAAACGCAAGTCTGAATTAACAAATTATTGAATTCTTTAAATACGTTTCAAAACATCTGCGCATGTACAAAAATCACAGATGATTAAAAACCAAAAAGCAGTTTCGTGAACGACTGCTGGACTGTCCTTCAGAGTCGCTGGATGAAATCTTTAATCACACTTTGAAACGCAGCCATGTTTCTTTCACGGCTCATGCGGACAGACGGCGACATCTCGTCAGCCTGCGGAGTGTGCGTGTGACCTAAGCCGGAGGGGAGATCGTTTCTCACCCCGGCAGAGACGCGGTGAACGTCAGCTGTGAGCGGCTCAGGTGTACTCGCACAGGTGGCCGCAGCCGGCCGGGCAGTGGACGCTGCTCTTGAGCCAGTTCATCACGTGCTCCAGGTGGCCGCCGTGGCTGCAGCCCTGACACCACACAAACAGCCCCTTCACCACGTGGTGGCACACTGCACACACACTGGCACACTGGTGACACCTAGAGGAGACACACAAAACCGATCATTGTGCACCTTTTCACCAAGTGTCCTAAAAACAGTTTGTAGCGCAAAAAAAAAAAAAAAAGGCCTGAGGCCTCGACAGCCTCAGGCTGATAAAAGCATTGGAACCATTATGAACGCTTGAAACCTTTTTTTGAACGATTTCTACCAGGACCTCAGAGACGGATATTAGGGGATAAAGCAGGAAAACGTGCATGAAAAAAAATTTAAGGGGGAGCTGAGCTTGTTGGTTTTGGCAGGCAGGTAGAAAGACCTGTTATCACCATCATCAAGTGCCAAATGTTACCAATGGTATGGCAACGACTGGAGATTTGAATGCACTTAAGATGATGGCAAATTATTTGCTGACCATTTTGAGCTTTGAATCGTCTCTCTAACACCATTGACAGTTGAGATATGACTGAAATCGTGCTTCTTTGGGTATTTTTGGTCTGACCTCAAACTGACCTTTGACCTCATTTAATAACACATTGTGGAGGATGTCAAAGAGTGTGCTGATGCTTTTGATACTCTAATCTTCATTGTAGCATCCTTGACTGGCAACATATTATGAAAAATAAAATGCACTTTTGGGGGGTATTTTTCTGATGACCTTGACCTTTGACCTGACCCTGAAAAAAAATGCTCAGTAGACGTTACCTACTCCTAAAACATTACCAAGAAGTTTGATGGAAATCCATGCACACTATTTTGTTCAATAGATCTGAACAGGGATTTCCTCATTTGATCCCATGTTATTTTCTGAACCTAAATAGACTTAATTTATGAAATAAGTTAGCATCAAGCAATATTCATGCGTGATATGCCAAACAACTTATCTGCCACAGGAGAATTCTGTAATAAACAACTTGGGAGATAAACCCTGAATATATACTCAGTAATGAACTTAATTAATTTTTTAAGAATATTTCTAAGAGGAATGCAATAATAAACAAATCAGGAGATAAACTTGCTAGATCTGGCAATTAATAACCTTAACGAGATATGGTAATCTTTAACTTATTAGAAAACAACCAATATTCAATTTATCAAAATTCTGCTCTGTAATTTTATAGACATGGGCCCCGAGAACATGTATGGCACGTTTGGTGATGAAAGCTTGAAAACTGATGGAGGAGATGGGTTTTGAAAATCCAGTCAAATTTAGCAAATTATCCTAATTAATTAACTAATTAAGCAAGATTTCAAAAAGCGGCTCTGTAATTTCATGGCCACTGACATGTGGAATATTCCTACCAAGTGTGATAAAGATCCAATGAAAACTGTAGGAGTAGAGAGACTTAATTGTGAACCCCGTAACGACCGACCGGACGAAACGCCATGACTATAGGCCTTCACGGCGCCCCCTCTCTGCAGGGAGACGGGGGTCCCGTTAACTGGCGATTTAAGCGTTTGTACCTGTCACAAATCCAGCCCTTGTTGCTCATTGGCCGTTTGCAGTTGCTGCAGTTGATGTGCAGCGTGGTGGACGTCTGGTTCAGACAGGTGATGGCACTGCAGGTACTCAGCTTGATGACCTCATTGGACACGTTCCACAGCTCGAATCGCTGCAGCAGGTCGATGTAGGACATGTACCAGTGCTCCTGAAAACAGAAACGCCAGTCCCTGAGGACTTAATGTCTCTTTACCGGGTTTGTCCAAAGTGATACTCAGAATGCATTGGAGTAGATCATCTTTTGATCGATACGCCCGCCATCAGCAGGTGCTCAAGTTCTAAATGAAAACTGAAGGTCATGCTGCTGCATTACTACACGAAGCAAAACAAAACGCTCCCCCTCTGACCTGAGTAAGGTCATCGATCTCTTTGCGGATTCGGTCCCCCAAGACGATCAGCACTGAGATGGCCATCTGTACGTCGCCTTGCTCGGCGTAGTAGCTCAGCATCTCCCGCACGATGGGGCAGAAGAAGCTGGCGGGTAGATGGGGGCTGAAAAGCGGCTGAGAAATGGAGATGAGTGAGAATGACTCGATGGGCGTCAGACACACGACTTCTGCCTCGTTGCCGCTGACGTGCGGCGAGTCGGCCTTGTCTTGCTGGAGGTGCTCGGGGGCAGACGGATTGTCCACGATCTCGTGGCGCATCGGGAAGGCCTCCTGAGGCAACGTGTACTCCTGCTCTTCTGCTAGAACACAGCAAAGCGCCAAACTGTGACCTCCCGACAGGTTAGTTACACCAATAACTGTTAACCTAAAGCATCATAGTGATTAATTCGAGCATGGCACTGGAACCTACCCGTCTGGTTGTCATGTTCCACAGAATAGAGGTCGTCGTCGTCTAACTCGGCATCACCAAACATATACTCGGCCTGGCCCTCACTGCCCTCCGTCTCCTCGTTTTCTGCAGGGAAATTGAATGAAGACAAACTAACCTTATAGGGGCTGCTGATTTGTCACTTAACTGAGCTGCAGTTTGCGTTTTAGGCCTCGACCTCGAAGAGGTGACCTATTATTCTCACCTTCGTTATTATTGTTGAGGTGGGCGTTCCCAGACTCCAGGTGGAGGTTGTCCTGCCTGTTCTCAGCTTTACTGCGCTCCAATCTACTCTCTGAGCCCATTTCCTTCATATTGAAACTGAATGCATGGTAACATGTCGGCATTAGACGGTTATGTAACCGGCGTCGCTGTTGCGTAACGGCACATTCAAGCTCGCTCACCTGTTCATTAAAGGCAAAGTGCCCAGCTTACTGAGGTTGTGGTTGGGGCCAAGCGCTGTGAGGTTTGCTGGGTCAGAAAACATGATTTTCAACATGGTCCATGTGGTTGAGACCTTTGCATTGAACAGAAAAGAAAAGGTTTCACCAAACAAAAACACAAAGAATACAGCAACCACTCAGAATGCGGCGAGACCTTCAGCCACATTACTACTAATAGTGTGGTACGATATGGTCATGGAAGCAGCTTCCTGAGGATTTTTGTGCTGAAATTGATTTTTTTATTTTTTTTTGCCGTTTTGGCTTCAGTAGGGACCAGATAGTCAGAAAATGACAGGGTTCAAATTTTCAGACGCCCGCCCCCCTCCCTGGGGGGCCGTTTCCATTTTGCACCCTTCAAAACTAACTATGATTATTGCTTACTCCAAGTATGACCATATTCGGGTTAGGGTAATCAGAAAATGCTGTTTACGTGGCAGTGTCTTATTCAGAGTATCGTCTTAATCGGGTTAATACGGGAATATTACTGTCCACGTAAACAGTCAGTGATAAGGAAACTTCAAACTATTCACTCTGGATAAATCTGATAAAATTCGTGAATTAGTATTAGTGTTCTGTACAATTAACACGTCTTAAAGTGCTGTTAAAAACTAAATGAAGTGTGAACTAGATGCTGTTTCTGAACTGGTTTTAAAACAGATTTTAACCATTGTGAGTCTAATTTTGGAAAATCTGACATTGGTTTCAAAAACCATTTCAATAACTGTTGACTTTGGTCAAAATAAGTAATTTGAAGAAAGCTCTGCGCTCCTGCAAATCACCGTTTTATTTCAATTTTCTGACAATTTTCACAGTCAGTCGCCTGATTAACTGTTTAAAACTGATGAAGCTTTTCTGGGTGAAGAGCGAAACATCTTCAATGAACTGAACCAGTTGACCTGACTCAACCTACCTTGATGTTTAAAAACGACTTAATTATTGGTAAAACTAGTGACCTGCAGTCCTAATTCCATTTAAAATGTCAAAACGTAGCTTGATTAAGTGAGAGTATCAGCACGCAGAATCAACTGACCTGAGGTCTTTTGAGCTCCCGGGCCACTTTGGCGTTGTGATCACACAGCTCGCCAAACGGCTTCCCGCTGAGGAGGTAGAGTTGTGCCGTCTTGACAAACCAGTCCATGCGGTTACTCTCCAAGTCTGTCTCAAAGACGCTGAGAGCACTGGACACATGGGCAAATTGTTCTGTCGGGTCAGGCTTCTTGAAGAAAAAGATGGGGTAGCGGCGATCGCCCCCAGGGTACGGCTTTCTGTTGGCGTCGCTGCTGATCAGACTCTCTTTAGCTGCAAAGGCCAAGTCACCAAACAGTCCAAAGCACAGACCCTCTGGGTTGGCCTTGTCCACAGGACGTGTGGCATCCTTGAACATGTGCTGGTAGAGTGTGCTGTCCTTGGAGCCAGACAGCAGAAAGCGGGAGTCGTGCTGGTGACGCCACACGATGCCAGTGGTCACATCCTTGTGTTCCTCAAAAGTGGCGAAGGGAATGAAAGGTCTGCGGATGTCCCAAACGTAAATGTTATGGTCAACCATCATGGAACAGGTGGCCAGATGAAACTTCTTCTCGGGCCGCCACTTAACTCGTGCCACTGAGGCAATCGTCTGGACACAGTAGATCTCCTTGGCCCGGTTTGTCGTCATGTCCCAAACCTTCACCATCTTGTCCCTGCCACCAGTGGCTAGCCATCCTCTAAAACGCGAGTGGAAAAACCCTTAGGGTAGTTCAGATTACTGAAATGGACTGTGTCACAGAGTTCCGGTTTCTCACCTGTCATCAGGGTGCCAGTCACAGCAGAACACGGGACCAGTGTGGGCAGTGAACATCCGCTCATAGCGGTCAGGGCGTCTGATGTCCCACAGCTGGACATTGCCGTTCTCGAAGGATGCAGCAAACGTGAAATAGTCCTTCATACTAAACTGGACGTCTCTCACACTCTCCGACTGACCTAAACAAAAATAACACAAACAAGGGTAATACTTACCCTAGAGGCGCAGTCACACTGTGACGTTTACCCCAACGTTTGGTGAATGCAGGGCAAAGTCAAGAAAATTGGCCAAAAGTCAGCAAAACTTACATTCCCAGAGTTTGGTAGCGAACCTCAAACGCAGCACGGCGTTCCACAACATGGTGCTAGTGGAGGCGGGTGTTAGCCAGCGCTCCATTAGAACAAGCGGGACCTTTGCCAATGTGGCAACGTGCGGGAGAGGGGGTCGACACACCGCTGGCCAGTGATTCTGAGCAAGCAGGGCGAAGCAGCACCCGGCATAGACGATCGCACCAGTAACTTCGGCTAGCTGATGCTAACGGAGGCTAACTTGGTCATAGCGGA
>OMMV01036468.1:0-11894 GCA_900302635.1 Chatrabus melanurus | reverse complement strand
GACAAGCAAACAGGAACACAACAAAAATTGGAACCCACATTTTTAACATAGACATACTAAGACTCAGATGAAATAAATACATTACGTTACAACTCTTCCCTAATTACAAATACTAGTAAAGACAACATTCCGATTTAAACACTGTCTAATATTGGCTGGAATTTCGTAAAGTTGTAGCATGATAAGCAAAGGCTCTACAACTTACCAACTTCTTCTTCGCTCTGGAAACATGCAGCAGGACAGCACCCTGAGACCACCGGGCACGTGTTGGTACATAAGCCACAACAAGTTCTGCAAGATAAGGAGGAGAACAACCTGGACAGAACATGGACAGGGACCCAGTGAAGGGAAACTAGCACCAGGGTTATGGGATCAAATTTCCTCATCCTTGTCAAAACATATTCTGCAACACTTGAAGATTTCTTATACTATCATGTGGTAAACCAGAAACTACAACATTACAGTAGTCAATTCTGGAAGATACAAAGGCATGAATCAATGACTGTGTTTACATGGACAGCAATATTCTGATATTAATCTGATTAAGACAATACTCTGAATAAGACACTGCCATGCAAACAGCATTTTCTGGTTACCTTAACCTGAATAAGGTAATAATTGGAGTAAGCATATTCTAATTAAGACGTGGAATATTCCGATCTTAGTTGGATTATTGAGGTGCTTTGTAGACATACACCTTAATCAGACTAGGACATCCTACTGGGGTTTTCACAGCTTTTTGCAATACATAAGGCATAGGGGACGTAATGTGGCCGTGAGTCATTAATCAGACTATGCTCTGTTTCATGTAAATGGGAATATGAATGGAATATTCTATAAACAACTTCTGTAAACACCATAATCTAAATATTGTCTTTTTAGAATAAGGTCAGTTGTCGGATTATTGCTGTCCATGTAAATAAAGTCAGCGTCTCCGCGTTAGACAAAGACAGGATTGATCTAATCATTGTGATGTTGGACAAATGAAAAAGGGCATTCCTAGTCACCTCTCGAACAAGTAAATCAAAAGACAAGGACCGGTCAAAAATCTCTATTACAGTGTTGAATCACGTTCTTAATTCTCAGGACTGAAAGCCACCATCCCATTTTTGTCAGAATTAAAAGTATAGAATTAAACAGCATACAAAATTTCACTGCAGCCAGACAATCCTACAGTTTTGCAGTATGAGATGCATTACCTGCAAAAACATGTGTATAGTCAGGTTCATAAGTATTTGGATAGTGACACAATTTTTGTAATTTTGCATCTGTACACCACCGCAATTGAGTTGAAATGAAACAATAAGTATCTGCTTGTAGTGTAGCCTTTCAGCTATAATTCAAAGGCTTTAACATACTGTCAATTTCATATTAACCATTTTCTCAAAAACTGAGTGGCCCTGCAAGAAGGACACTTGTGAGGGAAGCCACCAAGACATCTATGACAGCTCTGAAGGACTTATAGGCTTCTGTGGATGTGCAACTTTTGCCTCTTGCATCACCAGTCACAGCTTCATGGTGGACTGGAGCAAAGAAGGATTTTAATACAAGAAAAGAGATCAAATCCAGGCTCGAGTCTCCTTTGTGCCTTCAGGCACACAGTAGTAGAAACTTCACATCTTTGGATTACGCTGATTCGTGGTGGTGGTAGGGAGACTTAGATGAGTAGTATCTCTTGCGTGGTCAGGGAGCATCAGCTCCAACATTTTGACCATGTGGCATGTTTCTCTGGGCATGAATCAGCATGGAGGTACCTCGGTGTTGTGGACCCCACAGGATGCAGATGTCCAAGGGGACACTCACATTTCACCTGGCTATGGCAGATAGATAACTACTTTTGAGAGGTGGGGATGGACTGGTTGTCTGTCTGGGTGATTGCCATCCAGGACCAAAGGTGATTCCGTAGTGTGGTGGATGTGGCGACGAATGACATTAGCACATGTTCCCAGACTTGACTTGTGGTCTGGACCTCCACGACAACATCAGAACCTCTACACACAGTCATACAGTCTGGATCCTGGAACAGGCTAGGTAGTAATGAATTATGGAGCAGTGATGATTGTGTGGACGTTACTCACAGCTGAGGCCTGTGTGCTGCCAATGTTGGGTGAATTCTGTCGCCACTAAAAAAAACTCATCAATCATCAAAACAAATTAAAATTGTCAATAAAAACAGCTTCATACTGTGTGCAAGATACTGTCAGACAGGAATGCAGACTAAGGAGGCGACTAAAATGTTCTTTTCCATGGGTGAGCGAGGGAATGGGTCCGGAGATTAAAAACGTGGCTCCCCCTTGTCTTCAGTTTATTTAAAAGAATAATAAAATCCAATTTCAGCAGTTCCAACTGTTAGTGTAAAACACCATTTTTTCCCAATATGACTATCCAGGTTTGTCACACCTGGATGTAGAGCTAAAATCTTGGGTAGCTGTTTAAAAACATTTTCAATCCACATTTTATCTGGACTCCGAACATGAAGCTGCTTGGATCGGTTGTGTTTGATGAAGGAAATAACTAAAATTAAGGCCAATGATGGACTTACCACACTGTCTGTAAATTTCACATCAGCAGCAAGATGTAGGGAGCAGTGTACTCTGTGTGGTCTAACCAAACCAGACGATTTGAGCCTACGACTGCCAGTAGAGGGCCAAGGCAGAGGTGCAGCTGTAGTTATTGATGCTACCGGCTGCATCTGGCTCAGTGCAGGCAGACGCTGCCAAGGCGACTTGAGGCAGGTGGGGAGGTGATGGCCTAGAGTTTTGAGTGGCACGCTTGTGACCAGAGGATCTTCAGTCTCCCCGTTAGACAGGGAAATCACTAAGGTGCCCTTGAGCAAGGTCCTTCATCCCCAAGTTGCTCTAGATGTGCAGTTAAACGCTTTGCATGGCAACACACTTACATGTGTGTGTGAAACTCATCCTTATGTGTGTGGAACTCATCCTCATACAAAATATTAAAGTGATTGGATAGCTAAATACCTGCAGATGAGGAGAGGGTAGAGTGTCATCCTCTTGCATATTTTCCCATTTGAGGCACAGTTCACTGGGTAGTTTCCGGGGTTTAACTCTCCACTGGCTCGCTCAACCTCACACCCAGACACAGTCACTGGTGGATGGCCCTAGTGGAAACCGGAATCATGTCATCACATTCAGGCACTATTACCATGCCGCAAGTTACAGTGGAGTCAAGTTCTATGGGGTGTTGCAGCACGCAGGTCCGAAGGCTAACACAGAGTCGAGAGGTTTTTCTTTATCTTGTGTTACTTATTGCATTTCATCAAGCTCTGAGCTTGCAGCTCAACCAGGTACAACTTTCCCAATCTGTAGAGTCATGATGCAGCATAAAATCAAACTGTAATCTCACAAATCGTCATCTAGTCACTAGCCTGCTTCCCACTACAGAAACCTGTAACAGAGGCCAATGGTTCATTCACTGGATCCTACCCTTTAAGATGGGAAATGCCATTTATAATTAGATCTACCCTGGACATGACTCTTTGATCTTTCCTCTGTTAATTGTGAAGCCTCCACAAAGGGCTGCCTTGTAGGCCAAATGCATCTTAGGACTGCACTGTGAGGCAGCATCTTGTAATGAGGTTTAAGGTTATGCTTCACATAGTTTCCAGCAATTGATGATCTCATCTTTGAGTGGTCGGAACATTCAGCTAAAGATGGGGAGAATCTCAATGGAGCTCTTCATTACTTGGCTTGGACCGTGCCAGCTGTGTTGGGTTCTTCTATGTGGCTGTTCAGCACAAAAATGGCGTAAATGGGAGCGAATATGTATACCAAGTAATGGCCATTTATTAAACATGTGGTATATAGTTACTGCAGGTTCGAAGGCAGAGCAGCAGCAGTGGTTTGAGTGTGGGAGCCACATCGGTGGGAAAAGCCCTTGAGAGTGTCGTCCAAGGGCTTTTTAAGTCCATCTCCAGCTAACAATGAGCTGCATTGATTCAAACGAGCACTTCTACCAATTCTGCTCAGTGGGGTGGCCTGGTCAAGTGCGTCAGTGTTTGGACTAACCATTCTCCCCAAAGAGCAAATTCAATCTGCGCCACTCTTCTATCAGTTTAAAAACCAGAGGGCTGCACCACCTCTCTAACATCACTTTTGAAAAGGCAAAGGATCCCCCTTCTCCTCCCCCTTATCTCACTGTTGTAATAATGTGAACCGAACTCCCGCACCTGAAAGCTGATGAAAAGTGTCCTCCTGTTGTGCAGTGTTATTATGTGTCAGCCGCTACATAAAGCAACCATTCATTACTCTCCTGGCTTGATGCTGTTTGATGTTAGCTAGAAAATCCAAATGTTAAACTAAAATGCAAATCTTTGATTGTTGCCCCCCAATAATTGTCATTTTGCACTAATTGTTGAAACCAAATAAACTGTTGTGTTGGGTAAGACCTGACATTCTACATTATGATGCCCAGGTCCTCACTCTAAAAAATTAGCCAATCAACATTAACCTCCTTAGAAAACTCCTACGTGAAATCTTTTTTTTAAAGAACATGCTCACTTTATTAAAACCTCAGTCATATTAAAGCATTTTGTAATCTTCAAATACACCTTGCCTTGCAGTGGGACCCAGAGTAGTACCATCTCAGCTCACCCACCAACTTCAGCAGCTCTGCACCACCCTTGGGGGACCCTGATGTGTTTCAAGGATGCAGGCACACAGGGCACCCCCGCTAAGTCGACAAGGGACAGTTACTGGGAAACAATCTTAGGAAGTAATCTTGTTCTATTTAACCTTAACATTTACGACATATAAGAGAAATACTGTTTTCATAAAATTGATGAAAAGAAAATGCATGTGTATCTATCGGGGTCCTGCAGCAGAGTTCTAAGGGAAATCAAATCACATTTTTCAAGTCAGGTCTGGGAGCATGTGCTGATGCCGCGCTAAGCCACGTCCATGACACCACGGAACCGCCTTGGGTCCTGGATGGCAATCACCCTGACAGACAAATGGTCCAGCCCCACATCTCTAAAATAACCATCTATCTGCTGCAGCCAGGTGAAGTGTGGGGGTCCCCTAGGCCTTCTTCAGCCACTGGACAACAACACTCAGGCACCTATGTGCTGGTTCATGCACACAGAAACGTGCCACATGGCCAAAATGTCAAAGCTGACACTCCCTCACAATGCAAATGATACCCCTCATCTTAGCCTTCCTAAGTAACCGCTTGTTGACACAAAGCCATAACAGTGGTACCCAAGGAAAATCCGAAGAGACCTAGTACCAAAGACATCCAGTCGTCACCTTAGGTCACTGGGTAGCATCCAAGCCTAACAACCATACAGTAAGATTTTTTCTGCACTTTAAAATTGCATAGTGTAGTTATTTAGGAGTTATTGCATTTTATGATTACTTCCAACATATATTGCTGCAACATATTCTCGTGACGTGTCCCGTATGATGTCATACAAAAAGTTAAGCGCGATATTTCATGCATAATCCTATGCATTTCCATGTGCATATGCAATATGCGTTTCACATTTAGCATTCAGAAATGAGGATTAAGGTTAGAATAACAATAATAAGATGGATAAAAGGAATATCCGCTTTTTTTTTCCAATCACAAGATGCGCCATTTGTTCGGTCACGATGATTATGTGGGTTATGTATGACTTTTTGTGCATTACTTTTTATACATTTTACAAGGGATGCTTTGTGAGGATAATGTGATTGCTGTTGATATTAAATTTCTATCAGACCCAATATATTGGGAAAAAATACAGTTAGCTAGCCATATTTCTTCATATGTTGTTTGCTATACCATTAATGTACTGATGTTTACAAAATATTTTACATTATTTCATTGTTGAAAATAAAGTCAATTTTTAACCCTCAGTACAGCTACCCCATTGATTCTCATGGATTTTTAACTAAACTAATTTCACAAAAAAAGGATTTCTTGCAAATGAAGCAGTTGTCACAGGGGAGTCAAGCATTCAGAGGCTTGATTGCTAACAATATTTTAATATGACTAGTGTTATAAAACAATTAAACTTATTTTTCAATACTTTTGATATCATCAAGATGGATTTTTACTTTTCACACTTTGCTTCAAATTCACATAAACCTCTATTATCTTGTTTTATATCTGAGTACAATAATCGGTGTGTGCTGTCAGAAACAAACCTCTGACATGAGATCATTTTCTCTGCACTGTTTGATCAAAGACCGCACTATGATTCTCTTTGTCATACATGCTCCTGGAAAAAAATGTGAATCTGGCATTCGAGCACACTTCCTCCGCTGTCCGTTGAGGGAAATCCCATGTGGTGTACATGGAATCTATTATTTTTTGGACTTTTATGACCCCCCTCCCCCCCCAAAAAAGTAGAAACTGTAAGTCATTTTTGATAAATAAACCTACTTTTAAGTCTCTCAATGGCTGCCAGTTGTGGAATCTCCTCTGACCTCACTGGCTTAGCAAAAAAAAGTGCACGTCTAATAAAAAGAAACGACATCACTGACCTCGTTGGTCTTAATAATCATTCCATTAGGTTCCAGAACACTGATTAGACAGATGACCAGCTGCTGAAAGACTTTTATGATTCCTTGACAGGCTGCGTTATACCTTTCATTCACGCTCTCTTCCCCTGCTGGTTTATTGTTCTGACAGTTATTCCCCTACCACTAGGCACTGCAGGCACTGCTTGCTGCAGTTTTTTTTTTAAACATTATAGCTGGAAATGAAAGGGTGAAAGAAACAAAGTGATGGTAACCCAAGATAATCCAGCATAATTATTGACTTGTCACATCAGCTCGTGCTATAAGGAGCAGGTGTTTTAGCAACTCGACCCAGGATGAAATTTGTTGAAGCAGTGCAGACACGCTGTGTAATTACACATCTACGATTGTCTCATCTGTCAGCTTCTTTTTCCATGTTTTGAAAGTTAACAAAGAAGGAATCTTTTGAGGGCTGGGATCGCTCTGCTGACGTGTTTGACTGGAAGCTTTTCACGGCCGCGATGCCTGGCGCTTTTACATGTAGGCTGTTGGCGCGCGCATTCAGTCCAGCTGCGCTTTTGTTGTTTCTGTGTTACTGTGTCGGGGTTCAGGGTGTGGCTTATATACAATACAATCTGTCATTATGCTGCAATGCTGGCACAGTCGCCCGTTTATGTAACTTAATCACAGTGCTTTATGATTCCAAATTCTCTTGTTTGCCTTCAGCGCAGAGAAATGCACCTCGGATATAAATGTTGTCAGCATTGAGGTCCTTTACAGTCTGTATCAAAATGCTGTGTTAATCATTCTATGGCGCCTGATTCCAGTTTCACAGTGATGACATTTAAAATCAGGCCACGGAGGGGAAGTGGTGTCAGTCTCACTGTTCGGTAACATTAGAGACCACCCACAGGGGAAAACACACCTTAGGATCATACACAATTTACCTTGCTTTTATGAAAGAGATGGCAAATGTTGATATGTTTTGAATGAAAGGTCGCTGTGTGTGCATCATGCTGTGAATATGCTTAATTATCTGTATCATGAGTGCTTTCCTTTTTATTTAATGTAAGTATACACTCTTCCTTTGTTTAGCACCGGCTATGGAGAGTGCCTCCTGGATGAGCCTGTAAGCAGGACATATGAGCTTCCCACTCTCCTCCCTGGTCAAATCTACAATGCCAACAGACAGTGTGAACTGATGTTTGGACCCGGATCCCAAATTTGCCCTTACATGGTGAGTTGGCCTTCCATCAAAAGCAAGCCCAAAGAGTTAAAGCTATAGTGTGTGGGATTTAGTGTCATCTAGTGGTAGGTTACAGATTGCATTATGCCGCCGCCGGTCACGATTTTGTTTCCCTTCACATTTTCGCTTCTTTGGCGATGGAGATTCATGCTCCTATGCCTTCTCTTGTGGTAAGTAGTATGCATGATCCTCCATTTCACAAAAATTAAGGTTTTCAAACTTGTTAGCTTTAACTAGCAACTACTAGACAGTGTACAGTGGTGCAACCACTGATTCCTCTTCTTTTTTCTTCAGTCTTCTTGCCGCGCTGCAAAATGCAAAAGGCTGAATAAGTATGTCCCTTTTGGGTGACTGTATCAACATGGTGGTGCAACATGGCAGTCTCCATGAGGTGGCCCGCTTCCATGTAGATATGAAGTGCTCATTCTAAGCTTATGAAAACACATTGATTTGTTGTTTCAGATAATTATACACAAATGAACAGAGGGTTATGAATGCTCTATTCCATTTCCGCTAATAAATGCCTCTAAATTCTACACACCATAGCCTTTAGTCCCCAGGGAGGCGTACTTGTAGATCCAAGATGTTCCCAGAGGCTGCTTATTATTACGGTGTGTGTTTGTCTCCCATCAGAAATTTGTGCAGAGCAGTTGTAAATGCAGGCCAATCATAAAAGTATAAAACTTCAAACTCAATAGTAACAATATGCCAGTATATTGAGTAAAGGCTATGCCAATGAAGTGCCTCTGGTAGATTTTGCATTGTGTACAATCTACTCATTCACTCAAATTTGGTTCTGTGTACACCTGATCCAATCAGATCTCAAAAGCTGAGTATTTCCTGATTAGTACTTGGCTGGGGAGACCCCCTAGGAGCTGCATGTTTGTCCATATAGAACTGGAGTTGCGTCAGCAGGGGCATCCGGCATACAACGTGTGCAAACTCCCAATGCGGATCTCCACCAGATCCACTGTGACAACCTCAAGCACCTGGGAGCATGATACATTTCACTGCTTTCCTGAAATTTCGTAGCTCATTCATGAAAATTATAAGTAGTGGTTTGGCTTTAATAAATCTGCATCTATGGATAAATTGCTTAGCCACAATAATCAGGGTATTGTACGTCAGTTCTTTTATTATCCTCCATTATAAGACCAAATTTCATATCATTATATGTTAATTTGGGAAATTGAGCCTACTTTACAGATATCCAGTTTTGAAATAATTCCCAAAATCATCAACATGTTCTTCTTCTTCTTCTTCTTCTTCTTCACCACTAACTGCTAACAAACCAACCTTAAAGGCACAATCTCATTATATAATTTACCCCAGCATTTGGTGAACGCAGGGCAAAGTTGGGAAAATTGGCCAAACGTCAGCATTCCACAATGTGGTGCTAGTGGAGGCCAGCGGAGGCGGGCGTTAGCCAGCATGCCATTGGAACAAGCGAGACGTTTGCCAATGTGGCAACGTTCGGGAGAGGGGATCGACACACCACTGTCCAGTGATTTTGAGCAGGCAGGGTGAAGCAGCACCCAAACATTAGCCAGTGTAGACGGTTACACCAGTAACTTAGGTTAGCATAGGCTAGCGGAGGGAACGTGGTCATAGTCGAGATTAACTTTCTCAAACGGTCTCCAACGTAGCCAGACGTACATCGGCAAAGCGTAGACCGGCAGAGGCCGGCGGAGGCTAGCGGAGGCCAGCGCATACCGACGTTTGCAAATATGTTCGTCCCAAAGGTGTAGGTGAGAATGCGACTTCAGGCCCAGGTTCTTCTTTGGTTTGCAGTACAACCAGCAATACAGCAATGTTGAGCATGTTTCACTCTTCTCAGTCAGCAGAAAACATTTTACCTGCACAACGACGACTGGGACAATCCACCCCGTTACCACCCAATACAAATATGTTGACTGCGTGGTTATGCTCAGTCAAATGACTGATGTATCAATTCCTCATTCGCCAATCCCTCTGAAATGTAATGAATAATCATTCAGGGTAGGGTCAACCAGTTTGTAACATCTTAATGCTGATTCTAGCCAGGATATGGTTACATCCAAATCAAAGACAAAAAACAATTGTCACACTTGTTGGTGGAATGTCACCCACAGTGGACACACTCCATGTAAATGTGCCCATTATTTCAAGATTGTGGTGTCAATACAACACAGGCAGCACAAATGGCCAACTACATGCCCCCATACCACGTAAAACTACACCTCAACAACACCACTATGTCCACCTGTAGCACCTACAACATCACTGCCATCCTGCTACTGTAACTGCTGCACAAACGAGAGAACAGCACAACCATTTAGTCTGCAGGAAGTCAGTTTGTGAAACAGGGCAATTTTGTTAATCCAGAAAGACAATTTGAAAACGAAAACAGGCTGTGCATCAAAAATGTTTCTTTTCAGAACATTTGGTTGAGTAATGTACTTTACCATGTAAATATGCATGCACATAATGCCCATAAAGATCACATCGCAGTGTTATGTTGGAAGTTTTGCTTGGTATTTATTTGTAAGGCATTCGTGGTAATATACACTGGAATAATTTTGTTTTTTCTCCAAATATCCATCTGGGTTGTAACAACGAGCATGTGTTTCATCACATATGGGCTGAACCCTCGAATGCACTGTTGCTAATTAAGACCTGATGGTGAACAATTTAAAAAGCATTTTCCACATATCTGGAAAGCAATGGTGTGCTAACCCAGAAATACTGTTAATATAAAAAAATTTTTTGGAACAACCACAACACCAACAATGCCAGTGATTGACTTGATAAAATTGCAGTTTAGTATATGATGTGTTGGAAACCTGTAAAATGTATTTATAATCCTTTTTGAAAAACCAAAAAGTGTTCACTTTGTTTAAAAATAATGTTTTTTTCCTGTTCTACCATGCTGATTTTCTCATGCTGCCTTCTTCCACAGAAACAGTGTAAGAGGCTGTGGTGCACGAGTGCGGAGGGAGACCATAAAGGATGTCGCACACAGCACATGCCGCTGGCTGATGGGACTGACTGTGGACACGGAATGGTGAGTCTCAAATAAGATAAGATGAGCTTTTATTGTTCTTATAGGGAAATTTGCCTTGGGCTTTGCATTACACCATAAATAGATGTAAACACGAGAACATGCAGTATTATTTTGCTCTACCATTCACCCAGAAGTACATGTGCCCAAACAATGGTCTTGTTTTGTGAGCAATCTATGTTGTAGAGCTTTTCACAGGTCAAAAGTTTTGACCTTGACAGTGTTGTGAAAATACTACCTGAAGCCAACTTACATAAATGATTTTCAGACAGAACCCTAGTACCGCTATGTGGCAAAACTCTGGACTATTTCTACACTTTGTTCATGGTGGGATGAAATCAATCTGTCTTGTCTGAGTGTAGGAGATTTTGGCCATAGACGATTCCGACCTACAGTGTTCCGGCCTAGGACGTATCAGCTAGATGTGATAATATCCAAATCCATACAAGCAAACATAACTATAGTTATCCATAATTTAATCCTAACCCTAACCCTTTGTTTTAATAGAATTGGAAATGTTGTTTAACCTAGATATTGAAAAATAAATATAAAAGAAAGATGACTTGGGCTTCTAGGGTATTTGAATGTCTCACTCTAATATTACTCTAATATTTATCAGCATGTGTTAGTACTAGACTGAAATGTCCTAGGCCGAAACATCTGCCCACCGTCTTACTCTGTTTTGGTTAACACATCTGGTTGTCAAAATATGAACCTACATGAGACCAGATTTGGTTAAAACCTACATATGGGTTAGATTTTATTCTTTTTTTCCAATTTGGCATAACATCAATGAATGTATTTCTTTCTGTTCTATAATCAGTGTTGTTGTTAAACTTGGATTCACCAACTTTGTAGTTTAGACAGATTATTAACTCACACCATGCCTACCACACACTGCTTTGAGTCCTGATGCCGTCTCCTTCTAGTTCACTTCTTCTATTAAAAAAAGGGGGGGTGATTGTTTATCATTCATTACCCTACTGCATGTGTTTTGGTTGTAGGAACCCATGTAAATGTGGACAGATGATGGCCCTAGTTAAAAACTCTACCCTCTGTGTTGTTACAAGACCCCAACCCCATTAGCCTTCATGTTCTCTCTGCTCTGAGATGTTATGCTAAATAGGGCTGAGACAGCAAGTACACA
>OMMV01036461.1:0-10792 GCA_900302635.1 Chatrabus melanurus | reverse complement strand
AGCGACGCTAGGTGTCACCCTTGTGACTTTGAAGCGGGGCTGGTCCTCTGCAGGCTGAGAGCGTGGAGGCAGACTGAGTGTGTGAATGAGCACCAAGGCTTCAGTGATGACACGCGCACGGATACCCGAGCTTCACTGCAGATCACATCCACGTGAAGTCGGCCCCAGCTGATATAATAATCATCCAAGAGTCGTCACCAACAGGCTGGAGGTCAAAGAACACATGGGTTTCTATCCCCTTTATCCGTGTGGACCTTGATCTCACAAAGTGCCACTGAATTTATCCACACGAGCTGAGAAAAGGAGTGTGACCTTAAGGAAACTCAAAGCAATTATTGAACAACATGTGATGTTGACATTTTAAATAATTCTTGGTGTTTAACACTGAGTGGCCCCCCTGTGTTAGTGATCAGGGGTCAAAGTCCGGCGTTTAGCCTGAAACCCTTTTTGGATTTCTATTGTCAGAATAACATAACTTTTCACGCAAGTTAAAACCTGTTTGTTGGTTATTGAGAACGCATCAAAGCTGCTCAGCTCAAGGTTAGAATGAATGCATGTGAGATGCAAAAGAGGTACACAGGCAAACGTGACATAACCACGAGAGGTGATGTTAATCATTCGGGAAGATTTAGCTCTCAGGAGCAGCAGCTTACACTTTTTTGATTCATAAATATTCCACAGCTGTAGCAGAGGAGAAAAGTGTGAGCACTTTATCCTTTCTGCAGCTGCTTTCTGCGGGGGACCCCGCGACCCCCGTGGGTCCCCAGACCCCACTTTAGGAAGCGCACGGCGTCCATCTGCGGGAAGAAGAACAGGTAGTTTGTCCGTGTGTTGCGCTGCTCTTCTTTGCCCCACCCACCAGCAGCTCCCGGCCCTCCTGTGTAACCCCTGATTGGCTGAGGGGATTGCGGGTCCTGAGACTGAGGGCTCGGCGCTGAGCTGCGCGTCCGCCAGTGTGCGCCAGCGAAGCGAGAGAAGCGCTTGTTGGAGTCAAACAGACAGCCTTGCTGGCAACGAGTGAAGGTTTCCCCCCCACCCACCTCTCTCTCTCTCTCTCTCGCCTCATCCAGACTGGATTCAGGCTCCTGCAGCCCGGCATCAGATGGGTTTTGCGCGGACGATCCCGTTTCCTGACATCGGCTCCTTGGCTTGGATATTTTAAACCTCACAAGGAAATAATTTAGTGAGTTGCGGACTTGTGGAGGGGATGACTGACTATATCAGCTGGAATTAAAAAAAAAAGGTAATCGGGACTTCATTGATGTGATGAGACATTCCTGCAGTTGCGCCCTTGTTTTTACGCACAGATATCCGGACTTGTGCTGTTGAATAAATTGTAACTGCAGATCATTTCATCCTTTTTTTTCATCCGCTGTGCATGTTAAAAACCGATTGAAGAGGATTTTTGTCCACTAATAGTAAAATTACTGAGAATTTAACCCTGACTTTTAAGCATCATTACTTCATCTGCGGGGAAGATTTCCATTTTTGTGGACTTGCTCACAGGGATCCTCATTTTTCTTCCTTTCCAGGCCGCTTGAAAATGGACATTTTAAGAGCAATTTCTCGCCTGATAAGAGCCCCACGGATTTACACGACAAAATCAGTGTCGTGAGAAGGTTCAGCATGTTTCCACAGATGTGTCGTCCCCGACGCTTCGCCCGCTGGAGGATGCGCTCCGCCTGAGAGAGAGAGTCAAAAAATAGGCTAAAGCACTTGTTAGAATTCTAGTTTTCACACCATGATATAATTTGCGTACACAATTAGCGATTCGTCATCCAAACACCTCACTGGACGTTTCAATGAGATGATTGATTTGGACCATTTCCCTGCGTTCTCCCGCATGCGCTCTTGTGCGTAATTACGTTCTTAAGCATCGAAAAAAGTCAACAGGTACAATGCAAACTAAGGATATGGAATTAATGCAGTTAATTGTTGTGTTCCTTCTATTTTGGGTCGGGACTGAGGCTGTTATCAACCTAAAGTATGGAATAAACGAGGAGATGAAGCCCGGTTCCGTGATTGGAAACGTGACAAAGGACGCGCTGAAGCAGGGATTTCAGATCGCACCGCAGCCCCCTTATTTAAGGGTTATTTCTAATTCAGAGCCACGATGGGTGGAACTCAGCCCAGCCGGAATCCTTACAACACAGATGAAAATAGATCGGGATGTAGTTTGTCGACAGAACCCAAAGTGCATTATTTCCCTAGAAGTGATGTCAAACTCGATGGAGATCTGTGTCATCAAAGTTGAAATTGAGGATTTGAATGACAACGCGCCCAGATTCCCAACGAGCCACATTGACATTGAAATTTCAGAGAATGCCTCCCCTGGTACCAGATTTCCCCTAGAGGGGGCAAGTGATCCGGACTCGGGGATCTTTGGAGTGCAGTCGTATTCCATCACCCCAAATGAGCTTTTTGGACTAGAAATAAAGACCAGAGGGGATGGGTCTAAAATTGCTGAGCTTGTGGTGCAGAAATCATTAGACAGGGAAACCCAGTCCCACTACACCTATGAAATCAGCGCAGAAGATGGAGGCGACCCTCCAAAGATAGGCGCGGTCCAGTTGAACATCAAGGTAATCGATTCTAATGACAACAATCCTGTTTTTGACGAGCCCGTGTATACAGTAAATGTGATGGAGAACTCCCCCATCAATACGCTAGTTATCGACTTAAATGCCACGGATCCTGATGAGGGCACTAATGGGGAGGTTGTGTACTCCTTCAACAGTTACGTCACTGAGAAAACGAGGGATGCGTTCAAAATTGACCCCAGAACTGGCATCATCACTGTCAATGGGGTTTTGGATTATGAAACCACACAAATATACGAGATTGACGTCCAGGCCAAAGATTTGGGTCCTAATTCGATCCCAGCTCACTGCAAAGTGACAGTGAACGTGATGGATACGAATGATAACCCGCCTGTGATCAGTTTGCTCTCACTGAACACGGAGATGGTGGAGGTCAGCGAGAACGCACAGCGTGGATATGTCATCGCGTTAGTGCGGGTGTCAGATAAGGATTCTGGGGCCAACGGCAAAGTGCAGTGCAGGCTCCAGGGAAATGTTCCTTTCAGGCTGCAAGAATACGAGAGCTTCTCCACCATCCTTGTTGATGGCAGGCTGGACAGAGAGCAAAAGGACACTTACAACCTTACCATCCATGCGGAGGACAGCGGCTTCCCTCCTCTACGTGCCACAAAATCTTTGGTAGTCAAAGTCACAGATGAAAATGATAACCCACCACATTTTCTTAAACCACACTATCAAGAGATGGTGATGGAAAACAACCTGCCGGGTTCCTGTCTGCTAGCAGTATCAGCAGAAGATCCGGATCTGGGCATGAATGGCACTGTTTCGTACTCCATAGTTCCTGGTGAGATTAAGCACATGGATGTAAACACGTATGTTAGTATAAACCCATCAGGCCGCATTTACTCCATGAGATCTTTTGATCACGAATATACAA
The DNA here is from genome assembly GCA_900302635.1 of Chatrabus melanurus. Taxonomy (NCBI): domain Eukaryota; kingdom Metazoa; phylum Chordata; class Actinopteri; order Batrachoidiformes; family Batrachoididae; genus Chatrabus; species Chatrabus melanurus. The sequence continues at coordinate 7,315 of OMMV01036461.1, read as the reverse complement.
GGACTTTTGACTTCAAGGTTTTGGCCCGAGACAACGGAAACCCATCTTTATCCAGCAACGCGACTGTGCGCATTGTTGTGCTGGATGTCAACGATAACACCCCTGTTATGACGAACCCACCGCTGGTTAACGGCACAGCGGAGGTTTCCATCTCCAGAAACGCCGGGGTGGGTTATGTGGTGACTCAAGTGAAAGCCGACGACTATGACGAGGGCGAGAACGGCCGGCTGACCTACACCATCTCGGAGGGGGACAGGGCGTTCTTTGAGATCGACCAGGTGAACGGAGAGGTGCGCTCCACCAGGATGTTTGGTGAAAATGTCAAATCCACCTACGAGATCACAGTGGTGGCGCGGGACCACGGCAAACCCTCCCTGTCTGCTTCGGCCTACATTGTTGTGTATCTGTTGCCAGACATGAATACGCAGGAGTCTATCGGGCCTGTCAACCTGTCCCTCATCTTCATCATTGCCCTGGGCTCTATCGCCGCCATCCTGTTTGTCACCATGATCTTTGTGGCCGTCAAGTGCAAAAGGGACAACAAGGAGATCCGGACCTACAACTGCAGGTACTGATGAGAGAGAGTGTGTGTTTGTACGCGATCGCCCTCTGTGGTGCCTGAGACTGTGATTTCCGTTCGCTTTTGTCGTGCAGCATGTAGAGGCCTGAATGTGAGGACTGCAGATTTCCACACAGACCTGCGTTAAATAACGCCCTGCAGAGGCCCACTGCTCCATGCTAGGGAAACATGATTGATTGATTTAATCCCTCCATCGTGTCCAATTTGCTCATGAATATGACACTTCAACTGTCATGTTCAATTTTGCGGATGTGCTGCTGGACAATTAACGCCCTGCTGGTTGAACTGCAGCACCAGACATTTTATTATTCGATGTCCAGCTCAGCTGATTGGCTGTTATCAGCTTTAATCGGCAGCGATTATGCACAGTCCTCCTCCTTAAATCACATCAACACGTGTTCTTATGCTACTTTATTATTATTATTTAAAAGTATTACATCACAGTCACGTCATCATTAACTCTTTTAAAAGGCGCCTGGTGATAAGGAGTTAAATTAAGGAGCAGTTTATTATATTTTGGATCTTGCATATTGAACGTTTTGTTTTCTTCATCAGCTCCGGCTTTGATTTCCCTGCACCACATTACCACTATAAATTTACATATAGATTGGATTTGTGAATGTAACCTGAAGCTACAATCATATTTTGCTCCAAACATAATTTTGTTAATGTGAAGTTAATTTAGGGTCTTTCTTTTGCACTTAGTCATAAGACTCCAAACTTGCCTTTTTTTATCAAGTAAAATTGAGCAATTTTCTGCAGTTTTTTCCATTTGTAACGTTGGGCAGAAATGATCACCATGATGGAGTGCGGTGTGGTTGCAACATGTGAGGCATCTGAATGAATCCAGATTAAAGATTTTAGCTGTGCCAACTTTGCAGGTAACAGGTCTAATAAAGAAACGACAATCAACAACAAATTTGAAATTCAGGCGTGCATGGTCGTCTCCAGTGTGTGCCGCTCTCCTTGCTAGCTGCTTTAATCAGCACTGATGTGCTCGGCTTCTCATTCGCCACCTCAAATATGAAGAGCAGTTATTTCCAATTTACGGCTTGTCCTTTGTCAGTCTGTCTGACTCTGAAGAATTCGCCTCCCAGATTTCAATTTGGGCACAGAGGAGAGAGAGAGAGAGACGCAGCATTTTAAAATGATAAATGAAAAAAAAAAAAGATGGTGTTTTCTGCCCTCGCAGCTGCCCATTTTCTTTCCTCGGAATCAAGGAGGAGCAGAATGGGGCTGCAAGCTGTTTTCAAGATGCAATCTAAAAGAAAAATGGAAAAAGACAAACTACAATGGTGCTTCTTAGTCAGTGTGATTTGAGGAGTGGCAGAGGATTAAGAACTGCATTTGAGTTAGGAGGCCAGCAGCAGAGGGATGTTTCAGTGTTACATGCAGCTGTAGTCACCTTTTTAATTGGAATGAAACCATATGCATGTTGCCATAAGGTTATAATGGCATTCTCCTGAATCTAAACTAATGCAGATGGTGCAAAATCATCACAGAATATGTCTACAGAAGTTTCTAGTCATTGCATTTGAATCCCTAGTATCTGCTCTCCGGTGGAAATTTGCAGTGCTGCACCAAGAGAGGATGTTTCCCCCCAATCTGAAGAGCCTTTGATAAAACATGGCAGCGCAGCTCATTTGCTCTTATTAAAGTCAAAATCCTCAGTTCAAGTTTGCAGCAGCCACATAAAGCAGCCGATAGAATTAGAATCTGCAGTTCTCCTGCGCGCTGTAGGGCTCGCGGGCTCGCTCCAAACGTGGAGTCGGTGTGGGTTGTGTGCTTTGAATATGATTGCAGAAACCGGCAGTGCTGCTTTGCTTCTGTGGTGTTGGCATGTTTGCATAGTGTGTGCCTGTTTGTGACATGTCGATCGTTTAGCATGCAAACGTAAACAAACGAGGGACGTCGGCTCCATTGCAAGCTCGGAGTGAGATGTGTGATGCTTCGCCGCCGGCCATTTTTAAGGCCCGCATGGTGGAACGACACCTTAGCCAGCATGGCGGGAAAGCTTTTTGTTTTGACTGTTTGGACGGGGCAGGTGGCGACAGAACACTGCTTTATTGAGTCTGTTCAGTTTCTTCTACTTGCGCAGGGTGGCGGAGTATTCATATGGCAGCCAGAAGAAGTCGAGTAAGAAGAAGAAGCTGAGCAAGAACGACATCCGCCTGGTGCCGCGTGACGTGGAGGAGACGGACAAGATGAACGTGGTGAGTTGCTCGTCTCTCACCTCCTCGCTCAACTACTTCGACTACCACCAGCAGAGCTTGCCGCTGGGCTGCAGGCGCTCCGAGAGTACCTTCCTCAACGTGGAGAACCAGAATACGCGCAATGCAGCTCCAAACCACGGCTATCAGCACCCATTCACCGGGCAAGGCCACCAGCAGCCAGACCTCATAATCAACGGCATGCCGCTGCCAGAGGTGAGACACAATCTGCTCTCTGACCTTTTATCATTGGCTGCACTCCATTTGGACAGGGGGGTGAAGAAAAGTCCAAGAGCGGCTAGCTTCTTAAAGTCATGACATGAGGAAATGTTGTGAGTGCAATGACCACCAACACCAGCTGAGATAAAGTTTGCTTGATTTTGCTTCATCAGTGCGGTTTGTTACAACCACACCATTTGTAGTTAAATCCACCTACCAAGTGACGGCACTACAGGGGATAATAGGCTTTAACTGCATGGGTTATTGCCCTATGTATCAGCTGTCGGACTGAATAGCTCAAGGTTCTGAACAGATTTTAGTAAAGTTTTGTGGTGAGGTGGATCTCAGGTAATGGAACAGTTGATTGGATTCCAGGCGGCTCTAAATTCTTATGCAGGATTGGTTTGGGCCTGTTCATGTTGTAAGATGTCCTGCTGATGGACTAACAGAAAGGACTGTTTTGCTCTTTCAAAGATACACACTCTTGAGTTTCTACAGTTTGTTTGCCGAATAGTCTTCAGCTGACACCCTTGAAACTTGATCAAAAAATTTGTCTCATCAAGAGGAAGGATCCATTAGATTTTGATATTGATCAGAATCCATGTGTAGATTTTTTGATTTTAACCCTCATGAGTACACCTGGGGTCCAAGCAGACCCCAGGGGTATTTTTTTGAAAAATTTTCCAAACAGTTATTCAACTGAAATTTTATGTAATTGTCACCTATACAGTTCTCTTCAATTTCACTTATTTTGATCCAGTTTGATTAAATACTGTGGGCTCCATAATCATTTTTCTTATGGGGTCCGCTTGGACCCCAGTCTGATATAATGGTATCTGGTCGGACTCCATAGCAAAATTTTGAGCTTTGTGTCAATTTTTCTACTACTACTGAAGTGTCAGCAGTTTTTATTCAGAATATTTCCATCAGAGCAACTGCAGGGAGTCGGGGTACGTTTTGAATTTTTGTACTGAAGGCTTTCAAAATGAAATGCAGTTTATCAGCCAGATACTCAAAAGTCTCTTTTCAAAATAGTTGCAAAGTGACCCGATCTAGTTAAGTTACAGATATTTGCAAGACTGGCATAAATAAAAACATGTTAACAGTATTAAAGAAGTAGTAGTTCTGGTGGGGTCCGCATGGACCCCAGGTGTAGAGATTATTAAGCTTCACGATGTGTACTGATGAGCGTTAAACTTAGCAAAAAGGAGCATTTTTGCTTTTTACATTTCCGTCAGTTTGTCAAAAACTAATACGTAGTTTTGTTTTGTGTTGAACTTGTCGCTCACACTTATCCAATAACAATCAAGAATCTGTTAGAGTCAAACATCCATACAAGGGTGATGTAGGGTAGTAAAAAGACAAATTCCCTTTTTAATCTTTGCCACATTAAAACATTGTTAGCCATTAAGCCTCTGAGTGCTGTATCACTTCTGACAATTGTGTTGTATGAGGCACATCCCATTTTCAAAAAAACTACTGAAAAGCAAATACATGGGTGCCAAAAGGTAAACTACAGCGGAGCGCTAAATGAACTCAAATTGCATTTTCTCAAACATTAAATTTTCATAGTGTACTTATTAACACATTCTTGCATTTTGTGGTTACTGGGAGCATGCACGCTGGTGCAGCGCGTTGCTGCATCCGCCGCACTGTGGAATAGAACTGCCTTGGGTTCTGGATGGAAAATGTCAGTGGTGAGAAGAGCACTCAGAAATTTGATTGGTACCAATGTTTGAATGACTCGGGTTGTAAAAAAATTGAACTTATCATTTTATCACAACGTCAAAGTGCTTGGCCTTGGCAGATGCATGCGCTCTCCAAGGACCCCATCTAGTTATTTGTCTCTACCAAAGAGGGAGATACAGAGATACTCCACGTCAGCTTTTCATAACACCAAATATTATAAGAAATGTGACACTTTGACATTCACCCCGAGTCGAATCACTTTAGGCATTTGACGGTGCACGACACGGAATATGACCTGCGACTCAGACCCCATCGCCAAGCATAATTTGTAGGCCTGACATTACAGGAGTATTTGGCCTTTCTTCCTCCGCTTTTTCTTATTGTTTATTTGTGTGCACTGAACTATTGTAACAGAACAGGAGTCTGAACACCTGCCAGATGTATTGACCCAGCTAATCAGCTCCACCACACATCATTTCAGGTGCTAGCAGGAAGAATAATCATCGCGTAAATGCTTTATCTGCGCGGCGTCCGTTCGGCGCCGGTGTTGCTGCATGGCTGCTCTGCATAACCAGCCGTTGAATTACACTGACGTGCTGTGCATAGCTCCAGCTGGGATCGGAAGGTCTGGTTTGAAGGACTACCGGAGCTGACAGAGTGTGCGCCGACCAGCTGATCTTGAGTTTATAGATTTTTTTATTTTTTTATTTTTTTGGCTGTATGAACTGGTCTATTGGATTCCTCGGGGCAACCTCTCTCTTTCTCTTCATGCCCCACTTCTTCTTGATCCCACGGGAGAAAAGGGGGACGTTTGTGCTCGACTGTGTGCGGGAGCGAATGTGTGTTAGTGTGTTTGTTTGTGCAAGAATGTGTTCGCCACCCTATCGCGCTCGCTCCTGCAGACGGCGGCGAGTAAGCTCCAGTTCCTCACGTCCACACGCTTGTAATTGATGACTCCAATCTCCGTTTGACATTCACTGAGAAGGAGGTGGGGTCGGGGTAGGTTTGGGAGTGGGTGCTTTAAAACAAGAAACACAAGATGGATATTGATGTATCGAGCGGATGATCCAGTGAGATCCAGGCACCGATGGATCCTGAGGGGTCAATGAGACCTACTTACAGGCGTGCTGATTTACTGGGCCTGTCTGAGCTGCTTGTGTGTGAGTAACGCAGCTGGAATGTTGCAGGGGGGTTGTCTTCTGCTGTTATCCGGTCAGTGAAGGCAGAACCTGGAGACTCACTGACCCGTGTGCTCTGATTGTATTTAATGGTTGGCAGAGCCGCGCAGGTCATCACCACCAACCTTTCTCCAGCCAAATAATGCCAGTCTGGCTAATCACTGTCAGAAGCTCAAGCAATATCCTGTCTCCATGCTTTTACTATCCAATAAAGGCTCGTTTTGCCGCCGGATTAGAAGAGCCTTTATTTGTTTCAGCTAATGAAAAAGTGGAGAGGGAAACAAATAAGGCAGCAGATTGATTTTTATTGTTCCTCATGCAACGCATGGAGGAGCTTTGATCGGACCGTGTCAGGGCAGATATACGCCAAGTGAACAAGAGTGGATGTGTGGGAGTGCCAGGTGTCTGAGCCTCAACCACGTTTTCTCATTTTCTTCCAGGCAGTTGATTGGCTCGATAGAAGCCCGGGCTGTTTAGCATGCAGCATCCTTTCCTCTCAGCCTTGCACATGATGTTGACAAACATCTCTTTGACACAGGCCGTGCCTATTTTCTCCAGAACCAGGACGAGCGCGAATGAGGAATAACTTAAGGGACAGATGCCGATAGAACGTTACGCTTTGCCGTGTGGCAGGGTACGCCCAGAACCGAGGCCACAGTGAATGATTGTTACCTCTGCCAGTCATCTTCTGTTTGCACCAGCGCCTGTTTGTTTGTAGGATTAATCCAAAGATGTTCAGCTGATCTCCACGAACTTTGGTGGAATGGTTCATCAGAACCAATTATAAGTTTGGCGTTGATTGGGATCCAGGTGTGGATTCTGGATTATTTATTTACTTTCTTTAGCAGAGCGAGGATGAGCATCTCTCAACATTTAATATGACAGTAAATCAACAAGTGAAATATTGTGCAGTTTTAGATCAGATCTTTCACAGTGAAATAAACAAAAATGAAAGGGATTGAAGGGGTGATGGGGCGGCATGGTGGCTTAGTGGTTAGCACTGTTGCCTCGCAGCGCCAAGGTCCCAGGTTCGCTTCTGACCTGGTCCTTTCTGTGTGGAGTTTGCATGTTCTCCCCGTGTTTGCGTGGGTTCCCTCCGTGTGCTCCGGCTTCCTCCCACTTCCAAAGACATGCAGGTTTGGTGAACTGGTGACTCTAAATTGACCGTAGGTGTGAGTATGTGTCGGCCCTGCGATAGACTGCCAGCCTGTCCAGGGTGTACCCTGCTTCTCGCCCAATGACTGCTGAGGTAGGCTCCAGCCCTCCCGTGACCTTTAATTGGAGTAAGGGGGTTCAGGAAATGAATGAATGAAGGGGTGATACCCTGTGCCTGCACATATTAAATGTGTTTCTCAGTCTATAGTAACATCACTGTATGATGGTGGCCAGCAGGAGGCGCTGTGCAGTGAAGTAAACCTCACTCACTGATGCCAAAAGAT